>VVHJ01048584.1:0-10547 GCA_015107715.1 Tylochromis polylepis | reverse complement strand
AAATCAGTCAGACAACTACAGCTCATTCAGAACTCTGCTGCTCGAGTCCTTACTAAGACCAAAAAAGTGGACCACATCACTCCAGCTCTGAGGTCTTTACACTGGCTGCCTGTCCGTCAGAGGATAGACTTTAAAGTTCTGATGCTGGTCTATAAAGCTCTGAATGGTTTAGGACCAAAGTACATCAGTGACCTCCTGACCCAGTATGAACCTCCCAGATCCCTCAGGTCATCTGGATCCTGTTTTTTATCAGTTCCCAGAGTCAGAACCAGATGTGGAGAAGCTGCATTCAGCTTTTATGCCCCATATATCTGGAACAAACTCCCAGAAAGCCTCAGATCAGCTGAAACACTCAGTTTATTTAAATCCAGGTTGAAGACTCACCTGTTCTCAGCTGCATTTGAATAAAGCACCAAATCCGCACAGTTTTACTTTTAAGCTTAAATTTCAAAACTTACATTTTGACTACTGATTTTATCTACTGTTCCTTTCTTTTTTCCATCTTAAATCATGCTTTTTATTTGTTTTTGTTTTTTAATGTCTCTGTAAAGCACTTTGAATCACCTTGCTGTTGAATTGTGCTATATAAATAAACTTGCCTTGCCTTGCCTTGCCTTGCCTTTAAAATTGTTTTAATTTCAAGGCACCACTCTGTTGGTTTACATGTCACACTTTCTAAATCTACTGAATATCCCGCCCTTTTAGATTTGGGATAAATTTGATAACTCTGAGACACTTTTTTGCAAAAAACCAAAACAAACAAAACCTTTAAATATCATAAAATGAAGGTATTGGCTTTGGCTAGCTTTAAAACTTTAAACCTTTCTCTTTCAGCAGTGACTGTTGTAATGAAGTACAGTAAGATGGCTGTGCTACAATGTAACATATTTAGAGGATTATTATGTTATAGGACAGAATGTTAATGGCTAAATGAATGCACAATTTTGTAACTGGTGAGTAATAAGTAACTGGGAAAACAGGACACTTAAGTGACAAAAAGTGTGTTTACCCAGTGATGGAAACTCAATTTTAAACGAATGAGTAACTAATGTAGAGCTGTAGTGTTGGGAAAAAAAAAAACAACAAAAAAAAATAGGAAACTAACCCTTTTTAACCTTTTTGATCAAAAGAAATTGATAAATAAAAACACTGGCCTTCCAATCCACGTCCTTGTGTCCTGCTTGACCTCCCAAGATTTTCCTTCTCCATACAAGTTATAAAGCCACCATTCATATCAAAGCTACATTACAGTTCGAAGGCTAAACACAGAGAGGTAAGAGAGGGAGGGGGAAAAAAGAGATGATCACTGATTAAAGAGTGCATTGGGTGAAGTGCTGTGGAGTTTAATCCTCTTACACCATGCAGCTGTGGAGTGACAGTGTGGAGCAAGAGCCTGAGAGCAGGTGTGGAGGTGGGGTGGATCTGCAAGAGTGGAACACAGTGTTGTGTTTTCATTTGGTGTCATGGGCTTAAGTCAGAGAAACATCTGTCATAAGCAAAGAAACAGCCATCTGGAATACAAACCGGCATCCGGTGTAGATATTTACCTCAGCTCACAGGACTTGGGGAAATAGGTAGCCACGCTACAACCAGAAAATATTTTTTGTCAATAGTGACTTCTGTTAGAGTTTAAACAGTTTGTGCATTCCTTATTTTCATTACATTTAAAAGATGTGACTATAAATACAATCATTCATGTAGTCTGGCTGTGAGGGGCTGGTAGGTGGTCATTTTGGGGTTATATGCCGTGAACCATTATGGAAACTGTTCACAGTATGCTGGTTTAATGCTTAATGCTTAATCAATTCCTCATACATAAAACTTGCTTGATCTCTTTTTTATGATGTACAAGAATAACGAATAAATCACCCAGGGCCTCCCTGAAATAGTTCGTCAATAGAGGCAAAGGGGCATATGCGATTCCTTAAATCTACCATTCCCAGTGTAGCGTGCTTCAAAGACAGCTTTCATGTGTCACCCCCAGGCCTATGTTGTCTGTCCTGTTCAACCTCTGAGATCTACTCAGAGACTTTCCACTAGACTTAAAGCCCTTGAACTCATTGTGCCATCTTTTACCTCAGGACTTTGCCATGTGATGCTCATTCCTGTCACTAAAAGTGTGTTTGTGCAAGCAGCATCCCGAAAAAGCGGAGGTAGCCTCAGTACCAGGAGATGAGACCATGCATTAAACATGCAGCCTCCGTGTACCTTTTCCATTTTTAATGGTGCAGTTGGCTGTGGGTCTAAATGTAAACACAACTTTAACAATGGGGTGTTGACTCCATATGACAGAGAGGAGAAAAGAAACATAACAGACATGACAGACATGCCGTTATTACATTTTTAATGATTTGTAAGACTGCTACACATATTTTTATTTTGTGTTATTCTTTGAGAACAGGGAGTTTTGCTATATGAATAAGTATGAGATTAGATTTAAGCACACGCTACTTCTCCTTTTATTTAAAATTGCCATAATCGGCAGCCTATTTTGTTATTCACATAACTACAAGCACACTGGTTTTAGTGGCAAACTATCAGAAAACATAAAGAAGTGGAAATTTTTAAGTGGAAATTTCTCACAACTTAGTGCACACTGTATTCCCAGCAAAGCCAAATACAAGAGATACCATTACACCAACTCACTTGTAACCACAGTGCATCATTTAGTAGCTAAAGAGCCATAATGTGAGTATAAATAGGGATCAAATTTCAGCGTAAGCCGTGAAGGCGTTTTACACACTAATTTAAAAGTTCATATAGTAAGCTAACTCGTTTTGCTGTCTGTAAACTGCTAAAAAAGGTTTATTTGAAGGAGGTTCCAATGTCTTCTAAAATAATTTTCAATAAATAAATAAATTCTACATCCTAGTTTACAGCTGATAACAGTCAAAAACAGGTTACTCCTACTAGTTGCCAACATACATGTAGCGTTTGCCCAGCGGATACTTTGCAAATAGTCTTATGCTAAACTCTGTGCAGTTCTGTGAATCATTAAGTACACCCTTACTGCTTCCATAGGAATTAAGAGGGTAAGTAACAGCCAGGCCCTGCTAATCAAGTGTATATGATTGACCGATCATCAGCAACTGTCTTGCATCCTCTATAAATGCAGAAGTTGTGGCAGTTTTCTGATCTAGAGCATTCAGGTGTGTGTCAACTCAATATCAAAATCATCCCAGGAGTGGACTTCCCAACAAATTCATCCCAAGGTCAAGCAGTACGATGCTCAGAAAGACAAAAGAGCTACTCCTCAGTCTCTACAGGCCTCAGTTAACATGTTAAATATTAAAGTTCAAGACATTATCAAATTCAAGACAGAATTAAAAGAAGACTGAAAAAAGTATGGGTTATTTAGAACTGCTGCCAGGAGAAAGTCTCTTCTTTCTCAAAAACATGGGAGCATGGATTAGGTTTGCAAATAGCAATACTTCATTATACTACTATACTAATACTTTATGCTTGCTATTGCACAAATAGCAATACTTCAGGAACAATGTCCTTTGGACAGACGAGACCAAAGTGGAGATTTCTGGCCTATATCAACTGTCAAGCACGGTGGTGGAGGGGTGATGATTTGGGTTTGTTTTCCAGCCACATGACCTGGGCACTTTGCGGTCACTGAATGACCCTGGATTTCCTCTGTATACCAAAGTATTTACAGAGTCAAATGTGAAGCCATGTGTCGGACAACTGAAGCAAATTGGGTCACGCAGTGATACAATGATCCCAAGCAAACAAGCAAATCTACAACAGAACCAAGGCAATGCAATGGCCAGGTCAAAGTCCAGACATTAACCCAACTGAAATGCTGCAGTGCTGTGCATGAACACATTTCCATACATCTCAATGAACTGCAGCAATGCTGCAAAGAAGAGTGGGCCAAAATTCCTCTACGGCAAAGTGAGAGACTGATAAAGTCATACAGAAAACAGTTACTTTTCATTATTGCCGCTAAAGGTGGTTCTACAAGCTACTGAATCATGGGGCGCACTTAGTTTTTCACAGTTCTGTACACAGAGCCTTCCAGAAACTTTCTTTTTCAAGTGAATATAGGTGTGAGCACTTTGGCCACTTTGTTTCTGTGCTACACTGCCAGTGATGCTCAGCACTTCATAAACCTGATCCCCAGCTCAAGAAACCACTCTGTGCAATTTTTACATAATATATGTACACCATTTAAGCTGGCTGTCTGAACTACATCCACAAGGTGGGCTGTTGAAATGTGTAATTCATAAACTAAAGTGATAATTTTATGGTGCAATCCTTCCACAGATTCATATGTTAATATCCTCGCCTGTAGACTTAGTGGAAGTGAGGGATTGGAGATTATCTTTAGTTTGTGTATTTGATGCAGGGGTTTGTAAGGTGTCAGCAAGTGCCAGAAAGCTTTATTTTCCACTGACAGTGCATTCCTTTTCTCCTGCCTGCCTTTATTATCAATTGCTATTTTGAGCTCGGATTTTCTTCTAGAATTTGCATTGTTGTTATATTCCTTCTTCCTGTCAACGCCCCGTGTGCTGTGTTCATCGCCCCTGCTGTGCATCTGCCCAGCTGCTGCTGCTCATTTTCAAAAGATGCATAGAAGTAAGTGTGAAAACTACAGGACAAGACATGATTGTGTAGCCAATCACACATTTAATGAGCCATTTCATATCATTTTCTGGGCCTAGGAGCAGTCTCTTTTATGTACGTGGAGTAGATTTATGGCCCCCCAAACGGAACACTTCAGCGTTGAAGTTGATGGATGTTGCTTGAAAGCAGAGTGAAAATGATTTGTTAAGGAAGACACGGCCACTAAGCTGTGCATCCCCTGCTAGTTGTTGCCGCTGGAGTCACACTTCCTCAGCTCGTTATAATGAAAGAGAGAGAGAGCAGAGCAGTACAGTAAGCGGAGAGCAGTGTCAGAGCACCAGAGTCAGCAATTTTTATGAAATGTATGCGTGGCTTGATGTACTGCCAGTCGCACGCTTTTCAGTCTCCTTCTCTGCAGAGATGAAAATCACATTTGATCCAGTTTGATAACAGAACTGGGTCATGGTTTGAGAAATGGTCCTGGCAGGGACACACGCACACACGTAACACATTCATAGACGCACAACAATCTCTATGCCAGCTTAGTATATAGTTAGCCAGCAGCCCCTCCATCGTCAATTAATTTTATTGGGAGTTAATCACATTATTGATGGTCTTGAAGAGCAAACAGTCTTCTCAGACGCTGGACTGTCACCTTAAATTAAAGTTCTCGATGTACTTCAGTGATGTGGCCATGAAGGGAGACATTCTGTTTGGGTGAATGGTATAAATTTTATGTGCAAGATTACTCAGTAAGTGTGAGGTTAAAGTGAATATTTTCAGCTTTAAATAAATGCTTTTATTACATAGCAGGACCAGAGTCGTTGTATGGGTTAAAACAACAACAACAAAAAATTATTTTATATATATATATAGAGAACACACACACACATATATTTGTGTGTGTGTGTGTGTGTGTGTGTGTGTGTGTGTGTGTGTGTGTGTGTGTGTGTTCTCTTTCTTTTTTTAGCCATCTTGTCTTTATGGATGGCTTGAGTGAAACATCTCAGCAAGTACTTGTGGCCACCAGAGCATGTAAGCTAATCCAATGACTGTTAGGTTGCTTTTTCTAAGTGACGGTGCTATTAAAAAAACTATTGAATGGATTTACTCCTGCCTTCTTCTCCTAATAGCAGTGGTAGCATCTTCGGCAGGCAAAATTGTGTCCAGTTCTTGGATTTATTACAAAATTTCTCCAAAACTGGCAGCATTTCCATTGGATTTAGCTTTGTGTTTTGTAGAAATTAGCTAATGTAGCACACTAAGACCATCCATTATAAACAAGCTTGTTAGCATTTTCTTAAAATCATTGCTCAAGGCCTCACAGAGCTTCTAGCAAAAACAATTACAGTTTACTATAAACCTTTAGTTAATAATCATTTGATTATTTTATAAATTATTGAACAATGCAGGCAGCTGAGCTACACTTAAATTCTGGAAATTCAAGACAAGGAAGAGGACCAGGCCAACATGCCTGTGATGTTGATGCCTCTTTGTAACAGCGTTAAATGCATTTTTCATGTGCAGTCCATGCTACTTCTTCAGGAAATGACCCAAATGCTTCCCAAAGCACCAGCCCTCTTGTAAAAATGAACATTTATGAGGTACAATCCAGTTAAAGTACAGCTATATTTAATCTTCATGTCATGATGAGAGTCCCTGATATTTAGTGATAAATGTAAGTGCACTGAGAAGACTCAAAATTTTGGTCAAGTTAAAAGCACTAAATTAAAGCAGCAATTTACCGCCTTTAGTGACAAAACCAAAGATTTGCAGAGAAATAGGTTATACAACCAAATCTTTACTCTCCACAACTATTGTTGACTTCAAAATGAAAGCACAAAATTGGATAACAAAGACAAAAAGACAACATTTTAGAGTTCATTTAACTTTATTGAGAGCTGTGAAGATCACAGAGCAGCTAGCCATGCAGAGAACTAGCCTGGTAGTGCGCATTTAGATTTGAGATTCACCTGGTAATACTGATCCTGAGCCAATTTTGGTTCTAGTCAGTGAGGATAATGTTTAAGAGTAGCATGGTACAGACTAATTCAAGATGTAAAAGCAAGTCCAAATTCAAATCCTTGCAAAAGCACACTGACACACGTGTGGATACACTGGAAATAAGCCGAGTATAAAATAAGGTGAGTGACTAGAACTGTTGTGCATAGTATCTGAAAAGACTTGTGCTGACAGGGGTAGTTGTTAATTGAGCAAAGAGATGCATACATAGGTAAGTAAGACAATAGATAGTAATTTCCTGTAAGTTGTAACTGTGAAATTAATGCCCTTAAGTGGTTTCTGGATAGCTGCAAACCTCTTAACCAGAATGCTATTCAGAGCCACTATATACAATATTTTTAAGGCTATTTACAAATACTGTCATAATTGTATTTACAGTTATTGCCACAACCAAGGCAGTCCGTCACTGCCTTATTGTTTTTAAATGAGAGCAATAAACCAAGTGTCGTGAGGTGATTTTGCCGTTTATCGTCTTTCCTAACCTTGGTCTCTCATTAATACTTATCACTTATGTGTGCTGGGGGAAACTTGCCATTGATTAAAAAAAAATTCAACTTTTTCTGCTGAATTTGGGTGCATGAGTGTCTGAGAGTCTGAAAGTTGGAAGAGTTTAATAAATCATCCTGGATTATTTCTTTGCTCTGCCCAGGAGGAAAAGCAAGCACGTCAAAAAGTCAGTGACACCTAACAGTGACACCATCCTCATTTTGAAGTACACAACTAGATATGACAGTGAGTATTACAGGACATTACATACAGATAGCTATGGCCTGGTGTATATATGATGACAGAAAGCAGATTCTAGTGGTTATTTTTAACGCTACACTGAACAGAGTGAATTATGAAATCTGTGTGTGTAAAGAAAGTGCGACTGAAGGGCACACTGACGAAGAAACTCCCCAAGGTGCACGCAAAGCATTTGTCACATCAGAGCTGTGAAGAGCACAAATGTACGATATTCCAATCACCAGAGAGCAGTCTGAAATGTAAAAATCTCAGCGTCTGTGTGTGTCATTAATAAAAGATGTAGCTGAGAAGACGTACATTTTTACATTATGTAATACCTGAATCTTTTTCTAGTCAGAGCAGGAGCGACACATATCCATATCATCAATTAATATCATGATGTAAAATGTGCTCATATAGAGCTGCAGTCCGCATATCCAAAAACTATTCTGGTTTACAGCCTCAGCTAAATCTATCAAATCCAGGCGGTTTAACAGGGTTTGAAACAAAGAGTGTTTGCACAACGCACCACAACAAACAGCTACAGACTTTCACAATGTCTTGTTTCCTCTACAAAAACAATTAAATTAAGACAGTTTGCTTACAATGTCTCTTTAGGCTTGCACAAGTCTCGACATCATAATTAAAAAGTCCTCTCTTCTTTCTCACAAACAGATGGCCAATGGAGATGGCTATTGAGGTAGCCAGACTTCCTGCACACTTATCCTCTTCCACATAATGCTACATTTCATTTGTGAGGGTATAAAAAAAAAAGGAAAGCTGTGCTACAAGAAAAGTAGCTCTACTCTAGATAACTGCGAGGAAACCCCTGCATCCTTTAAGTCTTAAACTGCAGTAAAAAGCAAAGTTGTGAGTTATCTTCCACTCACACTGCTTTCACTGCCACATTTTAGATATGGAGGCGGGTGGTTGGTGGTCAGTGAGGTGTTGGCTAAACACTCCTGAGTATTCCTCCATCACTGCAAGCTCCTATAACAAAATGAGGGTCAAGGCGAAAGCAGCACCGTCATATTTCTAGCAGGCACTTCACAGGAACCAGGCCCCTCTTCTTCCCGCTGCTCAGCCGGAGGAAACCGTCAATCTCCTCATTCTTCCCGATACAGATCTGCAGAGGGAGAGTCAGAGGGTGAGGAAAGGGGGGAAGAGAGGACAATGGAACAAGGTGGAAGGGCAAGTGAAATAAAAAACAAAATAAAATAAATGTGAGTTTCTGGACTGAGGCAAAAAACAAAAAAAAGTAGTAACATGCAGTCCTCTGTAATCTCAGCAGTTTTCTGCATTCATTTGCATAGATTTTTAAAAGACTTTCAGCGTGCAAGAGAAACTGTGTGTATTTTACAGTCTCACCTGGGACTCTTTCACAGTCATCTGGCCTTTGTCTCGGTTGCCGTGGAAACCAGTGGTGACCTTCCACACCCGCTCACCAGGGCGGATACGCTGCACAAAGTTGGCCGGAAAAAATCCCACCTCGTTTTTGCTTTTCCCCTGGCAAACACACCCAACCAAGGACACACACACATACACAAACATTTAGCCTGTTAGTCTAAACAGAAAAAAAACCCCAACTCTGAACTGGTTATAGTATAAAAATCTGGTTTTGGTCACTAAACTTTGCTCACTAGCTTAAGGTAAATCATGCCCACTTATATCTGAACATGAATAGGTTACTCAGAGGCAGCTTCCTCTGCAGTCTCTGACAGTTCTTAAGTACGCATCACATTTGTACTACAATAAGAAAAATGAATTTGAATGAACCATCACAATTAGCAAGAAATCTGAAATTACAAAGAGATTTCTGAGTTTTTGTTCCCTAATTAGCAACACAGCCACTAGACCAAAAAGCATTTTTGTATTTGTGAAGCCCTAATCCCCTGCTATTCTCTTCAGAGACTCTGGCACACAAGCATACAAAACCCAGGAGTGCTGGAGTCGCACAACTCAAAATGTATCCATTTTGCTGGCTTGGCTGCATCCTTCCTAAAACAAAAAGTATATATAAAAGGGAAACAGTAGATTTCTGCAGAGTGTAAGAATCTCTTTTGGAAGGTGGTTAGTCTGTTTTGTTGTTGTTGTTTTTGTTGAAAAAACATTAGCACTGTGCATTTGTAGCTGAGGTCACTAGTCTGTCCTGAATAAATTTACACACATTCTGAATGAAGAATTGTACCGCTTTTAAATCAAGTCACAAATATTGTTTTCTGAAGTAATTTGGTTTGCACTCTTTAACAAGGAAAATATAAAATCTAACAAAATATTTATTAACAGTAAATTTTAACTGAGCCCCTTCATGATCTTTTCATTAATTTAATTGAGACTTTTTAGTTAACTAAAATTAGTTGCAGAAAAATAGTTCCTCTGCTGCCACTGTGTTGGGTAAGATGATCTTTTACTTTTCCCTGATGTTTTGTTATGTGAAGACTTGTCTGTCCTTCTGCTGGTGAAGGTTAAAATTGTCTGCTGTCTCATTAAAACACAGATTGCAATCTGTCTTCTTCCTCTTCATGTTAACTAGCCCTGCTCTGGAGATTTGTAATATGTTATTTACAAAAGCACTGGCTCAGTTAAAAAGAAAGAAAATGTAATGCTTCTGAAAGATTTAGTGACTAGATAACATTTCAGTGCATTCAAATATAGAGTCTATTTTATAAAACCTACCTTCCACCAGTCTTCATTGGAATCATCTGTGACTTGAATTCTGTCACCAGGCCTGCAGGGAAAATAGAATGTAGATCAAAATGTAGTGAGCCTCTTTTAAGGAGTATTTCTGCCTCTTTAAAAACAATAGTGTCAGGTTTGATGTTCACTGGTATTTTTAGTCTTTTTTGTTGTTGTAAAAATAGGATAAACAGTTGTCACGGTTAGATAAATACAGTGAAAACTTAGTGCTGCACATAGTAATTCGACACATGCGTGCACCTATAGACAACAGGAAATACATAAACTATACTTCTGCTGTCTACGAACCCTTATTACAAACGCAGCACTGTTGAAGTGGTATCTTTACATTGATGTTAACCATTTAGACTTTTTCAAATGTCATTCACAATACTGAAAATGGCATTAAATATACAGCAGCAGAATAACACTGACCATTTTCATGCTAGTGTGTGTGTGTTAAGGGGTTTGCCTGAACTGGAATACTTTTGATCAACCATTTGTGTCTTGGTGGGTTGTTTTTTTTTTTTTTTTTTTAATGTGCTATA
>VVHJ01048576.1:0-10478 GCA_015107715.1 Tylochromis polylepis | reverse complement strand
TATTATATCACCTTGGTTCATATCAACTTTGACAAGTTTACATTATTATTTTGTTCATTTCATTGGTTAGCTGGGTTTGTTGCTTGGTTTATCTTACTTCACTTACCTGTGTTCCAGGAGCCAAAGGAGGAAGTGCTGCCTCACTTCCTGTATTTATAGCTTCCTGTTGAGTCTAAGGTCACAGGAAGGAACCAGGTGAAGAGGGGGGGAACAGTTGAAGTCTATTAAAGTTGGTTTTAGGATTGAGGTTTGTATTTGTACAAATGTACGGGTTACACTTTAAGAGTGTTTTAGCATTAATAAAGAATATAATAAGAGTGTCATTAGGGTAATGTTTAAACCTCTCCAATTGAGTGGAATATTCCAGAGGGGAAGATTGGTTGGATAGCTGGGGTATTTAACCAGAGGATCTCGGATGTTCAAGGGGAGAGTATCAGACCAGTGTAGATGAGTACACTTGATGTTAACTAAACTTAATTCAACAAAAATTATGTTTAATTTCTACTAAGTTAATTTTGGGTGTTACTGAGTCTTTGATTTTTGTAAATATCTTTTGGTCACAATGGTTCATAATAAATCACTTGCTACACTGGAGAGCATCTGTCTCCTGCCCTTCTTCAGCCACTTTGGTCAAGCTATCTCACAGTGCTCAAGAAATTTATAAGACCACCTGTCATAAAAAACAAACAAAAAACCCACCAGATTTAGAAATCTGTCAAAAATGTGTTTAAAACAAGAAATGATTTTGTTATTTTTTTAGGCATATAAAGAATTCTCTGAGAAGTCAGAAATGAATTAAGCATCATACAAAATCACTAAAATATTTTTTTTTCCTGTCCAGGAATGGAAGTAAATAACTGTAATTTGTCATCTTCATAAAATAAAATGATAATAATTTGAATAATGTGCTTTAATATTTTTATCAGCTTTTCTCTAAAACATTAAAAATTCATGGACACCAACAATAATTATATTTTAGCATTAAAAATTAAAGAGCTTGGCCAAATTAGTGGATTAACCATTACATAAATATAATAATCAGTGCTGTTAATGTAGAGCTAGTGTGACAGAAAACATCTTTTGGCTGGTGGTGTAATGTATTTGTTAAGCACTGTGCGTCTCCCCTCTATGTACTTAAACTTTTGCACTATTGACAGAAAATTATAAATGCAATGAGATGTGGAAACAAACTGTCACATTTGAATAGGAATTTTTTAAATTTGAGTTTGTTTTTATATCCTATTTATTGTTTATTTCACTATTTGTGTCATCCTTGTGGGATTTCTATTCACGGTACAGTGAACTGACCCTAAGGAACAATAACAAGGAACTTTAACCTTGATGTTGTGATTTGAAAGTAATAATTTTAACTTTGTTGTATTGTTTTGTACAACACATATAATACAGCAGCAGATTTTTTTTCTGTTTATTGTATAATTTTTATCATATTTGCTGACCATGTGGTCAATACATTTTAAAAAATGATAATAGTACTGACATAATTCTCTCAAGGACCTTTTGCTTGATTTTTGACCTCCATTGGAGCTGTCTGTTTCTGACACAGAGTATCAAGTAAGCCTAAATAAAAAAATGCTTGCATTAAGTATCCACTCAGAGATTATGATACAGATCTATAGACACCTGATTACATCACTAATGTATCTGTTTGTGTGCAGTTAGTATGTCCTGTAACTACATTTTATATCTTCAGAGGGTGAGAAGAAAATTTGAGTCAGAGCTGAAATCTTCAGCTTTTCAGACTACAAAAACCTCCATTTAAACCTCCTGTCATCCACTCTGCTCTCATCTTAACCTCAGAGTTTAGAACCTTTGAGGAGATGTTGACCACACCGCCTGCAGCCGAAAGCTTCTGGTCAAAAAGAGCCTCTGGTGTGGCAGCCTCCCCCTCCACTACACCAAAGTCAAATATGAGCACAGAAAGACCGCAGCAGGAAATCACTCAGTCGACTGCTTCACTCAATGCGAAACACAAAGAGAGACCAACTGCGGGAAGATTTTTCTATCTCAACCTTGAACTTGGATGTTAAAGAAGCAAGAAGAGGTGGAAAAGATTTATTTATTTATTTATTTTTTTCTGAAAGTTATATTGGAGAAATGTTGCCACTTGTGAAAACTGTATAAAGGTGAATAAGTCAGCAATGAAGGAACTTTGGCAGGAAGGGAGAAGAGTTAGATTTAGGTCCCCTTATATCCCTTTTCATGGAATTTTAACCATCTGAAAATATTCAGCTGGAAATTGTATAACAGAAGGACTATAACGTAACATAGTCTAATTTCTGAATCTTGTTTATGTCAGGTAAAATAAACCTTAACCCCACCTTCAACTGGGGATTTGGTGGATGTTGAGGTTAACAGTGATGTTATTTTACTAAGATTTTACAAAATTTTTTAGTTTAGAACCCTGAACTCTAAATTCATGTTGGGATACTTAACTTCTAAATGTGCTATTCCATCACTATCCACATCTGCATAAAAAGCATCCATACATGTAAATGGATATGAAGCCACACCCCAATATTTTACCTTTTTAGGTAATTCTAGGTGCACAATTATGCCTAATGTGGATGGAGCAGTAAAAAGCCAGTCTGTCCATTATTGTCTTTGAGTGCCATTTACAACATTAGCAGGTTGCATGTCACCAGATGAAAGCTATTATTGATTCAAGCCCAACACTAATTTGGCTCTTTTTTTCATTTTAAATGTTGCTCCCTTCATTTTTGGTGTAAACAGAAAGCGGCAGCTTTCAGGCTGAGCAGTAAAACAACATTTATATGTGCCATTAACGACAAAGAACAAGAAGCCAAAAGTCAGACTGGTGATTATTTGACGCATGAAGCTTTTACCCATGCTGGTGGCAGAGCTTGAGGGACGACCTGACGGTTTGGTCCAGACCAGAACATCTCAACAAAGACTCCACCAACTGGATGGATACTCCGTTTCCCCAGAGAATGAATCTCAAGTAGGTTGATCATTTGCTGTTCAGCGGAAAATTCTGAACACACCTTCTTACCTTAACAAAGTGTAATGGCGACACAAATATGCCATTTAGCATCATTAACAGGTTAAAGTATCATGCATTCAGGGTCATCTTGTGTCTGAGGCACACAACGTGTTTCGGTTTCTTGTTCTTAGTGACCACTGATGCTGCAGCTTCTGGATTATTTGTTCTTTTAGTGTTTTCTTTAAAGGATCTGAACACTACATCAGTCCAGTCGGCTGCCCCGCCTTCTCTGCCAGCCAATCAGAACCTATATCTGACTGTGGGTGAGGCTCATCATTCTGATTGGCCTGAACACAAATATGTGGTTAACATCATCATGTCAGGCATTTAGTGTTTTTGAACTCTTTATTAGTTTTCACAGTTCCTTTACTGTATAAAGTTCTTTGTGTTAGAGTTTTGACTTGCTCATTTCCCTTTATCATTCTTAATTCATGTAATATTATTACATTTTAGTTTCTGTCGTTCCAGTATCATCCCTTGGTGTCATATTTAACGCGAGTTTCTGTGTTTAGTTGGTATCTTTTATACTGTTTCTTGTTTCTAGTTTATTTTTTCTTGTCTTTTAGTTCTCGTTTGTCTGATTCTCTTGACTGCTTTCACCTGCGTCCAATTAATTTACCATTTATAAATAGCACTGTCCTTACCGTCATTGTATCTGCTCCTGCTTTTGAAGTTTGTGACTTTGAAATTATTTTGAATGTTGTTTACTGGACGTGAATATCTTCTCGCTTTTTGTTAGATTACTTGTATCTTCTGCATCTTGCATCTTGGGTTCTCCACGTCTTGACACACCACACACGGCACTTTGTGACAGTCGGGGTATATTTGAACCCAAACTGTGGCCTTCTCTAAAACTAACCAGGTAGTTTTAAACTGAACGACAAACTGGGTAAAAATCAAGCTAATTAGTAAAATAATGGCCTCACATGGGGGTGGAACCCTAGTCTGCTTGGATGAAGGAATTGTGGGTTATGTCTCTACCAATGCTTGTTATGCCGATGTTTTAAACTGTAAGGCTGGAGACAGAAAAATAACAGTAATTGAGTGTTTGTTTGTTTGTTTGTTTGTTTGTTTGATAAAAACATAATTTTTGTAAACAGGGTTTGCATTATGAAAAATGATGTTCTGCTTCAGTCTGAGAAGAAACTTCCCACATCTACTTTGCACAATGAACTGCTTTTCTGCTGTTCTGTGCAATTTATTCTTATTGTAATTCCAGAAGTAGTGCAGATGAAAAAGCATGCTGTACCTTCTGCTGCTGCCGTCTCACTCACACTCTGGATCTGCTTTGCGTTTGCATGCATTTACTGTAGACCTCAGCAGCCTGCCCAAAGCTAAAAATAAAATCTGACAAGTTTTTCTTTCTCTGACTGAAAATATTTCTCACACTGTGATCTTATCGAGCTACATGATTAAGGCTTTTGTTGCCAGTTACAGAGCAAATAATCTCTTTGAAGCAATAACAGCAATAACAAGCCTCCACCGTAAATTGGACTTCAAATAGCAAACACAAGAAATTAGCTACTCAGGGAAAAATGTCTTGGTTTGGAAATGTGTAAAAGTCATCACAAATTTATGTTCTTGATTTGTTAGATTATTTGTGTCTACTGATTGTTTTCTCCTCTCCAAAGAGAAAAGACAACACTGCTGCTATTAAAGACGTGGCAGAAAAATACTCCGAGCAGTCTTCATGGAGGAATATTCAGTGCCCACACAGCAATATCTGAAGATGTTTTTCTTTTACTGTATAATCTCTCACTGTCATCAGTGCTCTGCGTCTCCTTGGTTTTGACTTCTGTACCTTGTTCTAGTTCACCTTTGTTAGCTGAGCTTCCATCTTTGTATTCCTTACTCTGGTGTCACAAAGGCAGCATGGGTAAGTTGTAACAAGTTGCATTTATTGTGCACAATAAGTTTTTTTTTAAATGAAATTGTAATTGGAGTAGTTTTAATATTAAGAAGCAGTATTTAAAACGCCTGATCAGTTTAGGTTCTCCGATTACTCATTTTGTAAATTATGGTCTGACTACAGCTGAAGGAGGGTTAAAGGTGTCATGGGTCTGCGGCTGCAGACCCTGTATTTATTTAAGAGGACCCAAACGCAGACGCTCGAGGCGGGAATCAGGTTTAACAAAAAAAACATCCGTTTACTGAAGGCCAAAAAAAACCATGAGAAACAACGGCAAAATAACACAGAAATAAACTAAAAACCTAACCTAGGGAAAAACTAAACAAAGATCTAAGCACAGGGAGCATGGGGAAACTACAGACCATGAACACAGAGAAGTGCGCAGACATGGGTAGATGAACAGACAACCTGACACTGAACAAAGAGAGACAGAGGACTTAAATGCACGGAAGGGCAATGAGGGAAGTAGAAACACATGGGAAACACAGCTGACACAAATGTAGGTGATGCCACAGGGGAAGCAAAACTAGACACACCGAACATGAAACACGAGACTATCAAAATAAAACAGGAAACACTGATACCTAGACTGACACATGAGCTTGACACAGGAGGAAAGGCGAATGGGAGAGGGAACGAGGGAACACAAGAGAGAGCGATGACGGGCTGGGGAAACATGGAATAAACATGACAGACAGGGGAGACTTGGAATTACACACAGGAAGGGGAGACGAGACATCTCGCCAAGACATAAATATAACTAAACATAGCAGCCAAAAAGATACTCCAAAATAGAAAACCAAAATATTACACACAAAGAAATCACAAAACACCATTAATTCCAAAAGGCTGGGTCGAATGACCCAAGACCATGACAAAAGGAGGGTCTCCTTTAGGCCAGAGCTATGTTGTGATTGAGAACTTCAGTATCATATATGTATGCACTGTTCCTCATTTCATTGTCAGATTTGTGCCTCGCTTGTTGGGTCTGGTTTCAAAACACAGAGATGGTGAAACTATGAACCGTGAGTCCATGAGGGGGTTCTTGGACTCCATGTAAACATGTAGTCATGTTTATCAAAAGAACGCCCTTCTCAATTCAATTCAGTTTTATTTATATAGCGCCAAATCACAACAACAGTTGCCTCACGGCGTGTTATATTGTAGGTAAAGATCCTACAATAATACAGAGAAAACAGAGAAAACCCCAACAATCACATGACCCCCTATGAACAAGCGCTTTGAGCTCCTGAGAGTGACTCTCACAAATGTTTGCAAAAACAGTCCGCATGCATATGTGCTTGATTTTAAACATCTGTGGCCATGGAAGTGATTGGCCACCTGAATTCAATGATTTGGATGGGTGAGTGAATAGTTTCAGAAACATACTATATAAGTGTATATCCATTTCTTACTCAGAATCAAGCCTCACTCATTACATCCAGTTTCAAAACATCATGATGGAAATCATTCAGCTTGATGCTTGAAGACTGTACATCAATAAACACTGAGTGATGTCACTGTGGCAACATTGTGTTCTGTGCAACATCATCAGCATCTGATAGAACAGCAGTATTTTGATGCCTTGGAATGATAATATGTTGGGTGAGCCGAGTATAGGCATTGCAGTGGCATAAATAATGCCAGGCTGTAATCAACAGGAAGGTTTAAAAAAAAAAAAAAAAAACCTGGCCTGTAGTTTTGTTGCCTTTGTGTTTAAATGTCAGCCTGTCTCTTGAATCCTTTTCTGACCTCATTGCACTCTAATGTAACATGCCTAAAGACTCCTCAGTGTTTGAATTTCTTGACTCCTTTGTCTGCGTCTGGCAAGCTTTGCAATAAAGTCAGCAGAGACACAGAGCGAGAGGTCAGTTCCCATCGATTTCACACAGAAAAACTCTTGTCCTTGCCCTGTGCTTTCCCGCCGATAAAGCAACTGCAGTACGGACTCAATTTGGAGCTTCACGTTGTGAGCATGGCAACTGCAACCATACAACACCCAACCCGCTGGGCTGAAACATCAGAGCAGAGACAGACCCGACAGGCTTTCAGAAGGTTTCTGATCCACTGCTGCTCTGTGGACACAACTTTAACCAGTTGTTTTTCATCCTGCTTTGTTCCTTTTATCGCTGTAATTAACCACTGAGCTCACATTAGGCTCGACAGGTTCGATGTATGAGTCAGTAAAAAAATGACATTTTTAACTTACTCCTGGGCCAAGGCAGACATACAAGCTGTAAATAGTGAGGATTGTGGTTGTTTTGGGGCCTTCAGTAGGGGCGTTGTATAAGGAGAATATGGCCGCTCTGCTCAGTGGACTGTGGCTGTCGTGAAGGCTCTCCAGTGAGGAAGTCCCTATTCTCTTTAGTGTCATTGCACGACTTTCTCTGTGTCTTTCACTCGCTCGCTGTTTTTATGTTTCTCGCCCTCCCTCCCTTTCCTTAGTGGGCGCACTTATGCTTGATGATAGTCTCTCCTGGGCCCTCTATGTTGAACCCTGTGCTCCCTCCGCCTGTCGCTCTCCTTCAGTCTCTTTCACAGTCTGTATCTCCGTCTCCTTCGAGGACCACTTTTACCCCACTTACTTTTTATTACATGCTCACAAACCTCCCACCCCAAAGACCTTTCAATTGTTCTCCCTATCCTCTCCTTTTTTCTCACTCTGTCTGCTCTCTCTGTGTCCTTTGGTTGCATTTATTTGTCCTTTGATGCCCAAATGTCCTCATTCCTCACTCAGTCTGGCTTTCTAAGAAGGACCATACAGGGCATGCCACCCACCAACTCATTAACAATGTCCTGCAGTTTTTGGAATACACCAAAAACTCCAATGTCCGCTTGAGGCTCCAAAAGTCCATGATGGTGACAGCTGTAAAGCTAAAATCAAGGCTTCGAAATATCACTTTCCAAACCGGTGGGTGAAGTATCGGTGGCTAGGACCATGTTTTTTATACATGTCCAGTGGTGTCACCTGCCAAAAAATGCTTATAATGCTTAAAAATATATCGATTACACTGTTAGGTCCTAAGATATGAAAAAAAAAACAGCATTTCCATGGTCACCAATGGAGGTCTGTTCAAAACATAAAACGTCTATTGCAAATTTACTCCAAAGGACCAAGATTTCGCACTGTTTTAGCATTCCAAGTCAAATGTCTCAATCATATAAGTAAGAAAGCCTTTAAAACTGGAAGTGTAGACTGTACTGTAGACCTAAAACTGCCAAAGGGTAAAACCTACCCTACCTTCTTACTACTGATTACTTACCAAAAACATGGTTAAACCACTAAGACTGCCTGGCTACAGATTAGTGGGGACTTATAAGAGCTTTAGATACAGACAATACATTGATTATGCTTTACCAGTAACTACAGACCACTGTTCCCTACAACAGTGGTTGACTTCCTGGAAAAGTAGAAAATGCTGTTTTATTCACATTAAAACATACTGTGCATTGTCACGGTTAACCAGGCATAAATCTTCATGATACTGAGCTGCTGTCAGTCTCACCATTATAAGTACTGAGACTCGACAGATAGAAATCAGGTATTCTGCATGAACTGGTCTTTGTTTAATGGAAGACCTTGTGACCTGTCACAGTGGGAAAGCACAGGGTACACTGGGACACTTTAACAAAACACAGCACACACTGTGTGCTAATGATCACCATTAGTGTTTGTCAGTGATATGTGCCAGTACAACCTTTTCTCTAGCAGGACCTCACATTTAAAATCTGTAAACCTGACTCTGTGAAAATAATTGGGATCATCTTTATGAGAGGTAGCAAGCTGCTATGACTAAACATCATGAAACTGCATACTGAAGCACAGGATTTTAGGATACATTTCATGGAAATGTTATATTTAATGAGCAACAGATAATCTATAAAATTGGATCTAGTAGGTAACATCATCTGGTTTCTTAATATTTGCTTTTCTTTAGGATGTGGCTAGAACAAAATCCTGCCCTAACTCTGTCAGTGATCTGGTGGACAGAGATTTAAAAGCATGCAAAATTTGTACAGACATCTATTCATTCAGATTTGGCTTAATTTGGACTGTTTTGTGGTTCTTCTTTAGACGCTTCCATTATTCTGATTTCTTTTAACTGAAAAGGAAATTAACATCCCTAGTGCACAAAGAGCTAATTTTCATTAAGCGAAGAGTTTAACATGATGGGAAAGCTGCTTATTTTTCACTTATTTAAGTCACTTATGTCCATGACAGTGACCAGCTTTGGCTCTGCCTACATGCAGGTGCGGGGCAGGTTGTGGTTGTTTCATTTAGAGATTGAGTCCGGTCCAAAGAGGATTTAGACTCCTGTTTGGTTCTGATACTGAGCTTTGGGCAGTGATGTGATGTGGCGCAGGTGTAGGTTTGCAAAACTGGACGCACTGCAGAAGTCTGCCTTAGAAAACAAATGCACCCCTCCACTGAGAGGAGCTGTGGGCACATTCACATCACCAATGAGTTTTTTGATAACCACTTGAGTTTCTCACAGCTGCCACTCACAAAACCTCTTGACATCTAAGAAAACCCTTCCAGCAGCCATGGCAGAATGAAAATACGGCATTAGAGAGATGAAACAGATGCTACTGACTGGTTTATTCTGTTCAGCTCCGAGTGTGGTCCAACAGAGCTGATTTTTTTTTCAGACCAGAAAGGCAAAGACGATGGTGTGTGAGCCTGCATGTGTTGGTGATCCATCCTCTCTTCATCGCCCTCCCAGTTGAATGAAATGCTTGACGACTCAGACAATATGATGGATGTGTTTGAGGCTGCCTTGTGGCCAATTGAAACTGGGGGAAATATTAGCTGAGTCTCATTAAAATGAAAAGAAGGGAGCACTGTTCCCCAGACTCTGCGCAGCCTACGATTGAATAGAAATATGAAGCTGCACACTGAGGCTGTTGAGAAGTAACTGGTATCAGAGATCACAAGAGCACACAACCATCACCACCACCCTTCTGTTTTATTACAGCTGCCCTCTGAAACAGGGAATATTCAGTTACCTACTGCCATCAAAAATAAGTGCACTTTAGATTGTACTACATGTGCTGTGCTGTAAGAAATGCTGAGATGTGGGTCTTAATTTGGAATCCAATCTAAGATCTACAAACACAATATCTGATGCATGCTGTACTCTGGTTTCATTTAATACTTCCACTGTTTCACTCAAATCAATTCTTATAAGCCCTTAGACATTTAGGTGTATACTGAACCCTTGTTTCATTTAAATGCTCACTTAATTGAATTTAATTGTGTCTAGGGGTGGCTGTGTTGGTCAATCAAGAGGTACTAGTAGGTCTGTTTAGACCCCATTTCATATCAAACTACCACAAAATGTTACAGTGGCTTGCAAAAGTATTCGGCCCCCTTGAACTTTTCCACATTTTGTCACATTACAGCCACAAACATGAATCAATTTTATTGGAATTCCACGTGAAAGACCAATACAAAGTGGTGTACACGTGAGAAGTGGAACGAAAATCATACATGATTCCAAACATTTTTTACAAATAAATAACTGCAAAGTGGGGTGTGCGTAATTA
>VVHJ01048571.1:0-12752 GCA_015107715.1 Tylochromis polylepis | reverse complement strand
AGAAAATAAAAAAAAGAAAAAAAAATTAAAAAAAATAAAAAAATTACATTAAAAAAAAGAAAAGAAAAAAAAATAAAAACAAAAAAAAGAAGAAAAAAAAAAAAAAAAAAAAAAAAAAAAAATCCCACAGTACTTTTTTTAAAGCCCTTTTTATATTAAAAGTCCAAAACAATCCACAAACCAAACCCAGCAAGATTTTATTCTTTATTACTAGCAATAAACAATATAAAAACTTAGCTTCATTCCACACCCCACAATTTGACAACCTTTTACTCTTCAACCACAATGTTGAGACGTCATAAAATCCCAGTAAATTCCTACTGAAAATCTGACAATCTCCATGGAAAGAAGATGCTATGACATAATTAGCTTCTAAAAATCTTTTTCTTTCATTTGCTTTGTGAGTCCTCATGTTTGTAACTTAAAAAAGAGGCAACATCTCAATGTTATTTGTTACTGTGGGCACCATTGTAATTATAACTTAATATCATTATCATTAATTCAGTTACATAAATCCTGTAGGTGCTGATTTAAAGGCAGAACTTACATCGTCCTTGTCGTCCATGTCCAGACCGAGGTTGCCCATCTCCTTCTCAAGCCGCTTCCTTTCAACCTGAACAATCACATACACATGCTCAGACGTCAATGTCAGTCAAACATGGGCTTGGGTTACAAAAAACAGACAGTCAAAGAAACTAAATGGAGTCACCAGCTTGAAGCATGATTGAGTAACTCTGGGTAAAAATCTCCACTACGTGGAGCCTTAAAAATGTTCAAATTAAGAGCCTCAGTAGATTGAGCCAATGCATTTCTTTTGTTTTTCTGCCGTTGCACCAAAATCTGTCAGCTGACTCAAATAAAAACATCTCAAATATAACCGCTGACATCTGAAGCTTTCACCAGAGAGGTGCTAGGGGTGTAGCATGAAGTGAGATTGATGGGTTAGCAAGCTTAAAGTCAGATTGTCCTGCATCATGAAAGCGGTTCTTTTTCTTTTCTTTTCTTTTTTCTTAAACCTGGCTAAATCACCATGGTAACCGATGATGAGCACATAACCTGGTTTGCATGAATGTCACGTTTTCACTTTGATTCTTTTGTTTACGTCATGTTTTGAGTGCAGTGGAGATTCATCTTTAGGGGAAATATGTTTTACACGTATTACGGGGGAATAGTTTTTAAGCCGTACCTCACTGAAACCACTGAATTAAGCACAGCTATAACGATCCAGCAGCTCAACCTGTGTCACGTTGTCTCTGGAATATACATACATTCAGACAACGATATGAAGTCTTTATACTTTATTCTAATCTGCTGATTCTCACCTGCTGCTAAGTCTCTTGTTCTGCTGGAAGTGCAGCTAATAGTGCAGCTAATTTTCCATGTTTGAAAAACAGGAATAGCAACCAGCAGAGGTGAGGTGATGAGCAGGAACACATTCATAATTCTTTGACCTATGTGTCAGCACTTGATAGAGTTTAAGCTCTCAGATGTTTGCTGACACCGAAGACTGAAATTAAACACCAACAAATATTAAAGAATTGGGGGGAAAAAAATCTGCTATGTTGGCATATATTTTTATATTGATTGTTCCAAATATAATAAAGTATTTGAAGGCAGCTGTACTTAACTTTGACCCACATCTCAACTCCAACAGGGTGACAGTGATTAACTTAAGCTGAGCCCCTCTCACCTTGGTGGCGGTCCTGGGCATGCGAGGTCCATGTACATCCTTTTCTTTCGACTCCAGGACCTTGAGCTGCTTCTTGTTGCGGATCTGTTTGGCGAGAATGCGGATCTCTTGCATCTCCTCGTCCTCGCTCTCGTCGTCGGAGTCGTACTCCCCGGCTCGCTCCTTCAGCTCCTCCTCCTTCTCCAGCTCCTCCAGTTTCTGTGAGGGCCGAGAGAAGAACAAACACACAATTAGAAGACAGAGTTCAGAGGGCAGAAACACATTTGACAAATACCTCGTTCCTCTTTTTCTTCATTAAGTCACAGTCTGCTAACATTAATAAGTCTACATTCATGCTGAAGGCCTTAGTGGTTCAGTTATTATCATTAAAAGCTCAGAACAGGTTATATTTCCTTACTTGTTCACATTATTTTATACATTTTGGAATATCACTGTGATCATGGTCATAAACAAGTAGCACAGTTATACAGAAGTAAATACAGAGGTACGCGAGGTAAGCATTACAGTCATAAAGATTAGTGTCCTCTGCTCAGTTTTACTCGTGGAGCTGAAAACAAAAGCACAGAGGAACCGTAGATGACAGTAAAATGCACTTTCACTACACAGAAATGAAACCAGTCACTATTAATCATAAAAGATCTTGTGGTTTTCATTGTTTAACACAGTTTCTGCCCTTTGTTTGTTGGCATGGCGGAAGGACAAGTTAAGGGAAGTAGGTTTCCTCAGGTTAATCTGGAGGCTGTTACATTTTTAATGTGAACTTCTCCTTTGTGGAAGAACACATGAACAGCTGTAAACAGCAGGTAACCACAGCCGTTCATTTTATACTACGTTCTAGTCTGCTCAGAGGAAGCGTTCACAGTTGGTGTCCTCGTTTGCACACAGATGTCTGCAGAATCTCAGCAACGTGAACCCTTGCAGACCTTCGTGCACATGCAGATGTGAAAAGCAGACTCTCACCTTCATGATGTCGGGATCAATGAAATCTGCGATGTTGTGGCCCTCCCACACTTCAGGAATCTTATCATTCTTCTCATCCTCGTTCATTAGATCCCAGTATTCTTAAAACGACAATAAAAAAAAAAGAACAGCAGTGAACAAATGGTCTGAAATGTCACAGCAGCAGCTCCGTTATTGGAAGGGAAGCGCTTCTTACTCTGAAGGTCCAGAACGTAGTCATCACCCAGCTCCAACTCCAGATCTCTCTCCTGTAAGAAGAACAGCAAACATTTATTTTACAAACAGCCAGACTGAGGGAATTAAACTCAGTGGAGGAAGATGGTCGCTGGTTCGAATCCGGCTCGAAGGACCATTTAAAATGTCAAAGAATAATGTGAATTATAATGTGAGCAATGAATATCTCAGCAAGTCTCAGGAATGCACACTAATAGAAAAACCACACAGCAAATGCTTATCTTTTACTTGCAAGGGCGAGCACTAAACGTGACTGGCCCCGAATGTCTGCCCCCTTCTTTATTTATAGCAGAAGCAAAGCAGGAGGAAAGCAGAACAGTTTATACAGAGCAAAGGTTACATGGTTTGCAGAAGAAAACAGAAGAGCTCTGTTTTCTTCCACTAAAGTACAAAGCATAAGCAAGGTTATATGTTTTTCATGTGGAGACATAAGCATCACTATAATTTTCCACTAACAGAAGAAAAACTCAAATTATTGCTAATTTTTTGCACACAGTGTGGATTTGCTCTATTTAGAGTCAAACTCATGAATTCAAAGCAGGGCTTAAATTATGAGATTTTTATGACTATTATGTTAATCAAAATCACAAAATACACATGAGTAGTAAAATTAGTGCAGTAAGAAAGATTATTTGCTTCCATGTTTTGTAAAATTAGATAAATATAAAATGAAATGAAATTAAAGTAAAGTAAAGAGCTTAAGTAATCATACTTAGTTACTTTACACCTCTGAACAAATGCTTGCCGGCTTTTTTGCTATAAGCCTTAAGTTACCGCCACACCTACCAGTTTGCGCTTGGGTGCGTCCACCTCCATCGCCTTCCTGCGCATCATGGCTCCCTCCGGGATGAACGGAGGCCTCTCCTGAAAACATCAACAGATTTAAACTTTAACAAATGTAAGGGAAAAAAGCAAAAATAACGAGTTAAACAGCTTTAAACTGTTTAAAAGTGACATTCGAGAGTTGATTTACTGACCTTCTCATCCCTCTTGGCGGGCATGGCCAGGTGCAGCCGGTTGAGAACATCATGGACCTTCTTGCCCTTCATCTTGGTGTTGACACGATGAGCGAGGAGCTGGTCGCACGCCTGAAAGAAAGATCGCAGCCAGGGTGAGATCAAATACTCGACACGCTCCGGGACCAGAGCGAGCCCGAGTCAGCTGTTTCTCACCTCAGTTTTAACCTGCATGACGCCCTCCTCTGTCAGGGTGCTGGTCTCGATGACAGGGATTCCCTCTGCAGACAGGTCTGCAAAGATTTTCTGACAACAAAGAGAACATTCAAAGACTTAAGCATGAAGGACGTCTCTACTGTCTGATAAACACATCCTGCACATTCTAGTCTTTGAGATGTGCAACCTGTAAAATCCCCACCTGGTTCTCCTCAGACAGCTCGCCGATCTTCTTCACGTCACATTTGTTTGCCACAATGATGAGAGGCTGCAGGGAACAAAAAAATTAATTAAAAAAAATATCAACAGTGTGAGTACTAAAAATGTTAATTTCTTTTAAAGTCAATTAAATCTGAAAACAAAAGTCCCACCTGACCCCCTCAGGATCAGATGTTCTTTTTTCTACAGTAACTTTAGCATATTTGAGCCATGAGAAATTTTAAGTTGACACTAGGAAATTTTTCAGCATTAGATGTCCTCAAAGTAAATAAGAGTAGGTCAACTTTGGCACTTTTCCAGCGTAAGTACACAAGCTGTTCTAGGTTCAAAAACAACCAAAACTTTTGTAAATCCCCCCCCAAAGTGTCAGAATCCAAAGCTGAGATCAAAAGATGGTCTCTTAGCAATTTCTTGCTTCACTGCCTTTTCAACTTGGGACAGTTTTCTTCTGGCAAACGATGGCACTGCTCTTTTACTCACTTTACTAAACACAATCAGGAGACTGACACTTGTGTTTACTCGTACTCAGACCCTCCACTGATCCTGAAACCCTCCATATTCAAGAGGAAAAACTTGTCTACACCAACAATGTTTCTCCATTTCACCACCATCATCGTAGGTGCAAATATGAACTGTCTGTCTTTCAATGTTGGACCCTCAGTAGATTGGCGACCCATCCAGGCTGTACCCCTGTGGGGAGCTTTCACATGCTATCCCAAACATGTGATGCCACACTCTAAAGTCTACCCAAAATGCAATTATTCTAAGTTTTCATCTGTCGATTATCAGAAATCAGATTTTTTTTTTCTTTTTTTAAACAAAAAACATTAAACTTGTGCAGTTTTTTTTTTTCTAATTGTAAAATAGTGTGTAAAATTGATTTGGTTGCAGTTTTTAGAACAGCTTAAATCTCTTTTTTTCAGCCATGAAATTTATCCCCTGTACTTATGAAGTCATCAACAATGATCATCTGAATTAAGAGATACAAATATTCGACCCATCCCTGAATACTAACTCACAAAATATTCATAGTATGAAGGAATTTTTTTTGCATGACTGCTTAGACTAAAGTTATTGTACATAAAGAATCAGCTGATTTTGAGGGAGGTCCAGTGGTTGTCTCTTCAGGGACTGACCCATCTGCAGAACACATATGATATGCTGCCGTCTGACCTTGTTGGCGAACAGGGGTCGGATGTTGTTGAAGAGCTCCAGCTGTTCCTGCAGGGTGTGGCCGCACTGCTCAGAAACGTCCATGACGTAAAGAACCGCTGCCCTGAGGTGAGCCAGAGCTGTGATGGCTTGCATCTCGATGGTGTTCCTCTCCTCCAGAGGGTGGTCAAGGATACCGGGGGTATCCACCACCTACGCACAAACAAACAGTTAACATGTGAATAACTATAGGAGGTGGTCGCTTACTAAAGTGGTCTTAGATGAGCCTGTCATATCATCCAACTTCAGGAGAAAACACAACTCCTAGTCCTCTTTTAGAGTGAGGGGAAAGGACCTATGTCAGATTTATCGGGATGCATTTGTAGACGTGGAAAAATTGCACATGTTTTGTAAGAGTTTTAGTAGACTCTGTTAGGGAGACAGCTTTTAAACCTGAGACAACATGCTGTGGCCATTTTTGTTTTCCTCAAAATCCAAGCAAAAAAATAAATAAAAAAAATAAGAAACTCCTGAAGGTTCTGAATACTCTTCCTGCAGGAGTCAAGTTGATTTTAGTTTAGTTTATATCATTTAGTGCAGGCAAATCTCAGCAATAATGATCCTAAGACTGGATTTCAGGCAATGATAAAAGAAGAAAGTTAACAGCAGTTTCCATATAAATTAAACCTAAACAGGAAAAACTTCAGCAGCTCTGCAGGTACAGAGTTAAGATCACCAATCCCATGTTTAGTTATAACATCAGTCCAAAAGCTGCTCTATTCTGCTCCCACTTTACTTAAGAGAGGCAGCCTATCAGAAGACAGCTGGCTTAAAGGGAGGGAAATCAGCATAAAATGGCTTGTTTCGGTGAGTGGATGAACTCAACCATGCAAAGTGAGTCCAAGAAAACAATATGTAGTTTGAAATGAGTATAATGCTTTCCTTTTAAACCTCATTTTCACACGCTTTATGTCCACTGTCCTGGTGTTCATTTTTACTAATGAGACGATAACCGCAGTAAAACTCAGGCGAGCAGGATCATCTCACCTGCCAGCGGAGGTATCTGTAGTCCATGTGACCCACAAACAGAGACTTGGTGGTGAAAGCGTACGGCTGGACGTCAACATCGGCTCTGGTCACCTGACAGGGAAGAAACCAGTTACACTGTTAGCTACACTGAAAGCAGGCAGATAGAGATGACTGTTAATGATTGCAATCTCTGTTCAGTACAAATAGAAAAGAAACACTAGCTTATAATAATTTAAGAGTTTAATCAGAATCTTGCTCGTAAAGTTGGGTCAGAGAGGAAACAAATAATCGTGATAAATGTGTCTGGGATTTACCTTGTTGATGAAACTGGACTTGCCCACGTTGGGGTAACCACACAGAAGCAGGGTCCTCGTGTTTGGGTCGATGCTCGGCAAACGGGACAGATGCTGACGCACTGAAAGACGAGTAAGCGTTACGTATGAAGACAGAAGAAACAGACTGAACTACTCAAACCTCACAGCTAAAAGGAAAAATACGGTTTTGGACAGATTCAGCTTCTCAATCACAGCCTTTAACTCTCCTCTTCCTCACCTTGCTCCAGGTACTCCAGGCTGGATTTCTGCCGTTTCAGGATGGTGCACATACGCCCGAGAGCGGCTCGCTTCAGCTGCTTACACCGATACAGAGAGTCTCCATACTTCATCAGGCGCACGTAGTCTTTGGCAACACTGAAAGAACGAAAGATGCCTCTTCACTCCTTTGCTGACAACTTTCATATTTTCACTCACGTTCTCTTCATAACACTTATGTTATAGGAGAGTAAGTCTAGACCGGCTTTGGGGTCATTACTCAGAAAAGTAATGTAGTACAAGTTACTTAAAAAAAAAGAAAAAGTAATACATTAAATTACTTGATTATCCTCTGGAGAAAGCGATTCATTACACTACTTCTTGCATTACTTGAAACACTGTCACACAGTTTTACTTAACAATATAAACCTTATGCTCACACACAGGAGACATGTGTGATCATTTTGCAGTTTTAATTTTAACACTAAGCTGACAGCAAAGTTGAAAACCAGCCCAAAAAGAAGCACTTAACAGCGATCAACACAGTAGAAATATGTATGAGTAGAAACAGAGGCATCAAAGATGTGAAGTCCTGCTGTTACACCAAGGTCTGATTACGCTCAACTTCAGGTTCTTCACGTGCTGCATGCTGTCTTGCAGATGCTTCCAAAGACCTGACATCCTGTTAGCAGCGGCAGACAGTTGCTTATGTTTGCACTCTACCATCATCCTCTTGTTCTTTTGTGCAATAAAAAATAAATAATGTTCACGTGTCAAAGCTCTAGACCGCTCCATCATTTCAGGAAGAAAAATACTGGCAACTGCCAGTGCTACCCCTCAGCCTCCTAGCAGACACACCTATGGCATCGATTTTTGTTCTCAAGTTATTGCATTCACAAGATTTTCAGAAAACTTGACCTTTGACCTTGAGGTCTAGGTCACTGAGATTCGAACCTGTCTAAGTCTTTTAGTAGAAGCACCGATGGTATGTATTTGAAGCTCCTACGTCCTACGTCGCTCCTAAGTTAATCATGTTCACAAATTTAGGTGTCCACATCGCCTGCCGGCCTGTCGGGGTGATGACAAAAAACCCCATCAGCCTTTTACAGCTGAGGGGTTAAAAAGGTGTGAACTGAATACTGTACTGAGTTTAGTACAGTAGTGCATTACAGAAAAAAAATGTAATGTGATTACAGTAACACGCTGACATAACTAGGGCTGCACAATTAATCTAATGTAAACCAAGCTCACACAGATGCACTGAAACTGGACTCTTATTCTAAAGGTAAGCGTCCAATAAATACACTGAGTAACAAAGGCTTTAACAAAATGGTCAGCATACTGGACAAACGATATCTTATCACTTTCAACAAATATTTTTCTGATGTTCCAAAACATGCACTGTATACAAACACCACATAAGAAATAGATCTCAAAGCTTTACATCCATCAATCCATCTAGTGAACGGAGTGAGAGGCTTTTGATTCAGATTTGTACAGCATTTGTACATACACTGAAAGCAGTGTTCACAGCACAGCAATAAGCAGCATTAGATTTTAGATAAACTTACTTGTCAATCAGATTCTTGGCAATGTTTAACTGTCCTAAGGCCAACTTGTAATGATCTTTGTCGTACAAGACATTCATTAGATCAGCATAGAATGGGTGGATGTCCTGAGGAGATGGAAAACATCACGAAACATTAAGCATTATATGAGTTTGACCAGATATTTAAATGAAAGGAGACTTTTTCAAAGTTTCTTCTCTTACGTCAAGCTTGGGGAAGTCGGTGAGGATCTGCGTGAGGCGGTCATGGTAGTTCTGCTGGGTGAACTTCACCTTTCGCATGTAAAAGTGTCGGATACGGTGAATCTGGTAATGTTTGTGTATCACTGTGGGCGTCTTCCTTTGGGTTTTGGATAAAGTGACATCGATGAAATCCTGCACAGATTTAAACAGGGTAAAAGTCAGCCATAGATCACCAAAAACAAGCAATTTATTCTTACATCATCCAAAAAAGTGAGCTTATTTTTGGCCTCTACTGTCCTCAATTATTTGGCTATTTGAGGTTATATTTATCGATACTTGAACAGTTACTTAACATTCACGCACAAGAAAATTCAATTTTCCTGTAATTCAGGCCATAAAAACCTCATATAATCCGTTTTTCTAGAATCCAGTCGGACCTCCCTGACAAACCAATCAGTTTAATGTTTACTCGTCTACCGGCCAAGTCAGACAACTTATAACACAATTTTATATGGCGTTTACCACCAATCATAGTGTTTTTTAAAGTTCGGCATACAAGTTATATAGAAAAAAAAAATCTTTGAGGAAAGAAGGCAGAGTTTTTCATGACTTTCTTCCCATAGTAGGCCGCCACAACGTGGTGTTTAAAAGGACTGACACCACTGCAGCCACACGAGACACATTAGGCACGTTTTCATGAGGTGATGGAAATATCTCCTGCCGAAGTGGGCAACAGTATCTTTGCCAACAGGAAACAGAAACGTATGAAACATACAGCCTTAAACTTGTGCAGAGGTGAGAAAAGACACATACTTAAACTTCCAGACTTGTGAATGTAGTTCTGAAAGCGAAAATCAGAGCTACCACCGGCTAAGACAGACTTTTACTGGCTTTTTATTCACATATAATGACATGTCAGACTCGGTGTAGCAGTTTTCGGTCTGAAGTCTGCTTTTCTGAAACATGCTGCTCTCTCTTCAGCTCAGTACGGCACGTGTTTTCTTTTCCACCATCTTTTATCTCCTGCCATCTCCCACAGCGAGCCGTACCGAACCTCATCCGCTTTAAAACGCGATGTTAGCAAAAGGTAAAACTTACCTTGGCGGTGGGAACCACCATAATCTTCTTGAAGTTATAAAGTGCCATTTTGTCGGGACACGTTGTGGTCCACTGACGGCACGGGGAAAGAAAGCCCGGAGTTCCGCTACAGCCGGAAAAGACTCGGAAAATAGTTTGTGTGCGGTTTTTTTGGATACCGCCCCCTGGCGTCCGGACACAGACACAACAAAAACAGACATAACCACAAGTGATCCAAAACATTAAAAACAAAAATACTGATTTTATTCAATCATCTGCATTTATTCATGGGACACAAAAACTTAACAATTCTATCAATAATATCTTATCTATCTGTGTGAGTATGAGATACATAAAAACAACTTAAATATACACATACGTATCTAGGTGTCATTTGTTTATATGTAAGTGGGTGTGTTTATTTATTTACATGTATATTATTACTTCACAATGTACTTTGTGCAGTGACAATAAAGACATTCATTCATTCATTTGGTGCTGCTATTTACATAAGCAGGATTTCCTTTAGAATATTAAAAACTAAAGGATTTTTTTTTTTTTAGATTTTCCAAATATATTAAACAAAAAATCATTTATTGAGATTTATTTAGGCCCACTGATTCCACCCTATGTCCTACACAAAGGAAGCAGAGTTGTGTTTTTATTTATTTCCTGTCTGTACAAATTGAAAGTAACTTTTGGACTAGGTAGGTATTTATTGATCTAGGAATCTCATTAGGTTTTTTTGCTGTTTACTCATTAGGAATGAAAAATTACGGTGTCCTATTTTATCAACTGATTTAATTTTTATGTCAGTGAGACATTGGTATTTAATGACATATATGTTTTTTTTTTCTTTTACTAAATTATGTTTTATTTTGTTTTGTTTAGTCTGAAATATTTTTATTTTTTATTATTTGAATTCATGGTAATTTTATTCTATTGTCATTTTTATTATTTCAGATTAGCTTTGATCGTGGCATTCTATTTTTTTTATCTTTTGGTTATATGCTTATGGCTTTAATTAATTTTTTTATTTTATCTTTTTTATTACTATTACAATTTCTTTGTTTCTTTGTATTTATGTCTAAATGTCTAATCTTTATTTTAATTTAAGGTTGTGATATTTGTGATATTGTATAATATACAGAAAGCTTTTTATAGTGTTGTAATTTGACGTTGGTGACATTTTATTCAAACAATATTTAATAATAAATAATAATTATTTATCTTTTACGTGTGTCTGTGTGTTTGCTGCTTTGACAGCTCGCTGCACTGACTCTAGTATGAAAAACATTCTTGTTGTGATCCGCGCGGAGCGACAAGCAGCCAATCAGCGAACAACAATAGCCCGTGACCCCGCCCACTCTCCCTGATCACGAGTGGATCCGCGTGCACCCACAGGCAGTGTGGACCAATCAGGACGACCTGCTGCGAGCGCGAGCGACGAAGAGTAAGAGGAGGGGGGAGGAGGGGCGGGGGCTGGAGCCCTGTGTGACAGCTCGAGGCTCAGAGAGAGGAAAACACGCGAAGAGATATCACTCCGCGGACGGAGAGCGGCTCATGTTTACATCCGCCTCCATCCTCTGGCTCTGCTCCTCCGGCCTCAGTGAGAACCGTAACTGAGTTTAGCGTAGGTTCTGAGTACCAGAACAGGAAAAACCAAAACAGGAAGTAAAAGAGAAATTTTTTGGAAGTTTTCCTTCCCTCAGTGTCAGCTTTCCTCCTGCACTGATGATGAAATATAGTCCTGTACGAAAGTCTTTCTTTATATTTTGCTTGGAAAATGCAAAATGGGTGCAGAAATTTACTGAAACATGGCAACTCACATGGAAATATGGAATATAAAGTAAAAACAGAGTTTGTACAATTCTAGCTTGAAGGTCAATATTTGGTACAACCACCTTTATTCTTTAACACAGCCTGAACTCTGTTAGTCATTAGGCATAGTTCTCCAGGCTTCTTGAAGGACATTCAAAGCTCTTCTTTGGATGTTGGCTGCCTTTTGTTCTGTTCTCTGACAGGATGATCCAACACTGCTTCTGTAATACTGTGATTCAGGCTTTGGGGAGGCCAATCCATGACTGTTGGTGTTCCATTGTTTTCTATCCAGGTATGATCAGAATCAGAATCAGAAGGGTTTTATTGCCAAATGTTGAGCAGATTTACAACATTAGGAAATTGCTGCGGTACTTCATGCGAGACATGCAATCAGGTCAGACACTCAAAAAATACAAATATAAATATAAATAAAAATATAAATAAGAATATAAATATAAATATAAATAAGAATATAAATAAGAAGTGCTGTGGAGATTGAAATATACATGAGTGCAGGTGATGATCAGTGCAGAGAACAATACAGGGTCACGTATTTGAGTCAGAGCAGGTGGTGGGAACAGTCTTGTGGTTATTGTTCATGAGTCCAACAGCAGAGGGGAAGAAACTGTTCTTATGGCGAGAGGTTCTGGTCCGAATGGACCGGAGCCTCCTGCCTGAGGGGAGCAGGTCAAACAGACTGTGTCCAGGGTGAGAAGGGTCAGCTGTGATCCGAGCTGCACGCCTCAGTGTCCTGGAGGTGTACAGGTCCTGCAGAGATGGAAGTCTGCAGCCAATCACCTTCTCAGCAGAGCGCACAACACGCTGCAGTCTCTGTTTGTCCCTGGTGGTGGCTCCAGCGTACCACACGGTGATGGAGGAGGTGAGGATGGACTCGATGATTGCAGTGTAGAATTGCATCATCGTCCGTGTTGGCAGGTTGAATTTCTTCAGCTGCCTCAGGAAGTACATCCTCTGCTGGGCCTTCTTTATGACGGAGGTGATGGTGGGCTCCCACTTGAGGTCCTGGGTGATGGTGGTACCCAGGAAGCGGAATGAGTCCACAGTGGTGATGAGGGTGTCAGACAGGATGATGGGGGGAAGTAGGGCTGGGTGCTTCC
>VVHJ01048570.1:0-13518 GCA_015107715.1 Tylochromis polylepis | reverse complement strand
AAGTCAGAGTTAAAGCTGGGTACTTACTTGGTAGAGGGCAGGTTGCTGTGCTTAACCTCCTAGGACCTGGCGTCCACATATGTGGACATCACATTTTGGGTTGTCTAGACCACAATACAAAATTTTGCTCTACAAGGGCCTGATATCCACTTACGAGGACATTATACTGCCACTGTTCTATGGAAATTTAAAACGAATGTCCTCATATGTGGATCTCATTTTTCTCAGACACTACATCAGGTAAAAAGATGATTCTTTGTTTTTACATTCATCAGGTCCCAATCAGCCCAAATAGCAAAGAGAAATTAAAAATGCATGCCTTGAAAGAGTTCGGGTCTTAGGAGGTTAAGGCAACTCAGCAACTTAAGTCTTCATCTAGTAATGGATAATTTTCTAATGATTATTAGAAAATTGTGGCCTTTAAAACATTTTTGAGATGAATATAAAATCTAATTTAGCAGAAAATCAGTCTCCTTGATATCCATGTGTTCTCTGTTGACCAAGGAAACCAACAATCCCAGATGTTAAAAAGAAATGAAGAATGAAGAAAGGTACTGAGCTGCATAACCTTTACCCTAACAAGGATTTGTCACTCTAATGGCACTCTAATGTGTTTAGTGACATATAAAGTTACATACCTTCTAACATAATGCTGTGTGGTGCAATGGATCACAGATTCTTCTCAGAAATCCACTTACTGTTTTGCAAATGTTAACGATGACTTGAGAAATTAGACTTAATCTCTTTTATTACATGAGCAGCATTCACTGAAAAGACAGAAAATTATTTCCTAATAGGATTCAAGGATGGAGAGCATGGTCGAAGTACCACAATCATAATTTCTGAATGAGCCCCAAGTTGACATGCGAGACAAGGACAAAAAATAGCTTGCAGCTTCTCACCAAACATATTGTCACTCAGTGAGTGTGAGATCCATGTAGAAAGTGTACAGGAAAGTCAGCAGGTGTTGTATGGCCAGATGTTGGGAATATATATCTTCTGACACCATTTTGCATCCAGTACGCTGCTGTAGCTCATTGGCCTATGATGTTTCATCTTTCCCTCTTGTTTTTTTGCCCTTTTGAAACCTTATTGACAAATTCAACTGTGTGACATGATTCATTTCCTATTCTTTACAATAAACAGAATAGCACCACCAACAAAACGACTATTGACCACACTGTAGGATTTTACAATACAAACAAAACACCTGTGTTTTTATGCTCTTTATGTTTCTTAAAGGAAAATCCATGATCCATTGGTATCATAGTGGGTAATGTTTGCAGAGCAGATCAGCCCATATAGAAATATTGCTCCACTTTGACCGGTCCAGCCAAATGATACTTTGCAGAAATGCATCCTGGTTACCTGATGTCTTTATAACATGCTGTCATAGGGAGGCTGACAGAGCTGATGGTTGTCTCTTTGAGTCCTTTGGCATTATTTTCATTAACCATGTTGCAGCTCTCCTGTTCATCCTAAGGTGTATAGAATGCTCTTCTGACATCACAATAAGGCTGCGATGCAGACCTGTATACTGATACATAGACCGGGACAATGAATTCAGCTTGAAGGATATAATGCACTGTGATAATTTACATGGGCCATACAAACACAAGAGGAACACATAGTCCCATATAGTCCACAGATTTAATTTTAAAATGCATTTCTCGTATAGTCTAGTGTATAGTTTGATCTGCATTCAAGCGGTCCAAAAAGAGTCACTGGAAAGTTTGGCTTTCTATAATACCGTTAAGGCTTATATGGCAATTGCTGGCAGCAGGGGGCAAAATAGTAAGAGCAAGATAATACACCTCTAATTTTTGTACCTTCACCTAATGCCACAAAATTCATATAGACTGTTTCACAATGCATGACAATATGACAATTTGGTGCCTCGGTGGGAACTGTATTTTTTTTAAATGTCATCTTTTCTGTACCTTATAGCCTTTCTGCATGAAATTTGCTACAAATAGAAACCTAAAATTTGCAAATAAACTTCACAGTTACTCAAGAAATCCCTGACTCTGCTGTTTCCCGTGCTGTGGTAAATCTTGCTTTTATCACGCCATCATTTTGAGATTTGGCTCAGAGAAGTTTTTTGAACATTTCGCTGTGACTGCATGCAGCTTTCAGCTCAGCCACTTTATGCGTCTATTCCCCCTCCAGGACTCCATATTTCTTCTGGTGTCTGAATTCAAAATCACAACACACAATATATTATGTGAAAACAGAGATGTTTTCATGACGAATGGATACAAAAGGCTTTCTTTGCGCTCTGTAAAGAGGTTTTCCCCATCTCTCTTGAGACTGTCTGCCTTCAGCGTCAACCTTCCTTTGTTGTGCCATTCTGGATTAGCCGGCTTGTGAGTTTGCAGATTCATTTGGCTTGGTTTGGTGTGTTCAATGAGTCCACATCAATACCCCCATTAAGGTTAAAAGCTTTACCTTTTTGAAGACCAATAAAAGATGAAAAGCTCAAATATGTTTCTTGCGTTAAGGCTTTCTATGAATGCTTAGTAGTATTATTTTCACTGGTGGTTTATGAGATTTAAAAGTATTGCTTTGTTTTATATACAGTACAGTAAACAGTTTTGAGAAAAATGTGAAATGTTTCAAGAAACATCGTAACATTTGTCGAAAAGCTACAGCAAATCATACAAAACTAAAATAACTGATGGAAAGTTGCAAAAAAAAAAGATTTTCATTGACAAAAATCCATCCATCAGTTTCTTCAGCCTCTTTTCCAATTAGGGTAACGAGTTTGTCCGAGCTGACTTGCGTGAGAGGTGGAACATATCCTGCTGACACCGACAGCACAGCTGATTTATTTTTCTGCCAAAATAACACATTTTATATTTTTTCATTCCAATTGCCATAATAAAGTTTACTGTGTGGAGGAATTCGGAGTAGGTTAGAGAAAGATCATGCTGTTACTTGTATACAAAGATGCTGCATACCAAGACATTGGATTATTAGGATCCTTCTGATTGTCTGCCAACCTGTTCAGGGAGTATTCTACCACTTCCTCAAAGTCACCCTGGATAGATTCGAGTCCCACTGTGACTCTGAATTCGATATGCAGTTGAGAAAAATGGATAAATGCATAGCTCATTATGAATATATGCTAAACCATAGTCGATCATTTATCCTGACAGATATTTCTTTGATAGTTTAAACCATAGAGTCCACAGGGGGTGTGAACCCAGTCTATGGAATCAAATAGTTTGAATGTAGAGATCTGCAATGCCTGAATGACCAAAAACTGAATGTGAGCTGGTTAATAACATTGTCTGTGAACATATTGCAGGCAGTAAGCCGTAACTATGTGCTGATGTATAATGTCATTTCAGAGGGGAGAGCTGCCAGCAGCAGAATGTTTCGGTGTGAATTGCCTGTACGATGGTAAAACAATTAGTGCAGATAATAACAGTAATTCAAGGCAAACAGACTGACTTTCTATCTGATCACACTTTTAAAAACAAAAATACATTCTTTCTGTAAAATAATCTTCCAGAGATGCAGGGTGTAACATACTGGTCACATTTAACCATCTCCTGTATTTGTTGAGGATTTTTGTTGGTTTTAGTCTGACATGTTTTGATAATAGAAATCAATTAAAACTCGAAAGAACAAACAGATGCATTATTTGAGCCTGTGATTGTGGTCAGCGACTGATTTTATGAGTAAGATTTTGGAAAGGATATGACTGAAAACCCTAAGCACACCCTTGCACAGCAGCTATAGCTTTGATGGCACTGGACCCAAAAATCCGTACTGTCCTCCCTCTCAAAGAGTGCACTGATCCTTTTCCAACGAACACAATCTGTGATCAGCAGAAGCAGCATCTAACCTTTCCTAGATGAGTGCTAATTAGCAGACATATTTACTCAGTTGCAATTTTTAAGAGTTAATTATAGATAAAAAGCTTTATCACTGCCATGTTTGAGCAATTTCCTTTTAGTGGAGATACATAGTGAATGACTGTGAGGGTGTCCATGGATGAACTTATCTCTTTTCAGTAGGATTTTTGTTCATCCTGAACAGGACACATGTCGAGTTGTCGCTTAGTGTGTTTTTCTTTACCACTTGGCATAAGAAAATTAAAATTTCAATGCAAACACTGAATGTACTGGATGTTATTTTCCAGTCAAAGAAATCCTAGGGTGGCTTATTCTCATTTTTTTCTCCAGCTTGTCATGCTTGTACCGATGCTGGCTGGTGAAAATTGGACCCTCTGGCTGTAATGATGCTTGAGACCTTATGCTGTCTCATCAATGCCAGAGATGCTTGACCTTAAAATATGGTATGCACGTGTAAAACAGCCGTGCTGAAAGAAAAAAAAAATACCTGATCTCATAAGGAAAATACAAAATCTTTTCTAGATCCATTCAACCATGCAGCTCATCATAAAGTTAAAACAGGGAGAGACATGACAGAAATAAAGACATCCACGAGTGGGTGACTCATTATGAAGAGAAAGGAAATGATCAGATTTTTATGTCACTGATTGGTGAGTGGAGTAGTGTAGTGGTACCAATTTACAAGAACAAGGCTGATGTGCAGAGCTGTAATTACAGAGTGCTAACATTGATGAGCTATATCATGAAGCTACGGGAACAGGTTGTTGAAGCTAGGTTAAGACCATTGGTGATGATCAGTGAGCAGCAGTATGGCTCCTTTCTGAGAAAAAGCACTACGGATGTGACGTTTGCTTTGAGAGTTAATGGGGAAGTACAGAGAAAGTCAGGACGACCTTCACTGTGTCTTTGTGGATCAGAGAAAGCAGATGATTGGCTGCTGAGAGGAACTGTGGTACTGCACAAGGAAGTCAGGAACAGCAGAGAAGTATGTGAGGATGGTGCAGGACATGTATGAGAATAGAGACAGTGGTGCGGTAAGAGTGACAGATGGGTTTAAGGTGGGAGTGGGATTGCATCAGGATCTGCTCTGAGCCTCTTCTCGTTTGCAGTGTGGACATGTGGAGAGATGAGGTCATGCAGGAGTCTTCTTCTAGTCAGAGTAGGTAGCAGGTGGAAGAGCGCCTGCTGAAGTGGAGGCATGCACTGGGGACAAGAAGAATGAAAGTCAGTAGAAGTGAGAGAATACACGTGTGAATGAGAGGGAGACAGGTGTAACAGTAAAAAGTACACAGAGGTAGTGAAGTTGGATGTGTTTAAATACCTGGGATCACCCAGCTAAAGCAAGAGAGGTGCATGCAGGGTGGAGACAAACGTTAAGGGTGATTTGTGACAGAAGGAGAGCAGCAAGAGTGAAAAGAAAGGTTTAAAAGACAGTGGTGGGACCTGCTATGATGTATGATTTGGAGACATTGGCACTGACAAAAAAAGGAGGCCGAGCAGAAGATGTTAAGATTTTTGTCGGGAATTTAGGTTACACGGGAGGGATAGCAGATATACTGGACAACGGATGTTGAAGGTGGAGCTCCCAGGCAGGAGGAGAAAACCAGAGAAGATTTATAGATGAAGGGGGACATGCAGAATGATAGTGTGACAGAAAAGGTTGCGAAGTATAGGGTTGGATGGAGGCAGATGTTTCACTGTGGTGACACCTAAAGGGACCAGCCAAAGAAGACAAAAATATCTTACTCTGTCTAAATTTGTGTTTAGCAAAAAACTCTATTAAACATTTGAGCTCTACAATCTGATTTTCAGGCACATCCTGAATCATGATATGCAGCATTTTCCTAGCATTTTTATTTTTCCCTTCATTTGTTTTCGCAGGACAGATTTCATATCCTTGACTACACCGTGTGATGGATAGTAAAGCAGGCTGACTCGAGCATAGGACTCCCTGAGACAGAGTTTAACAGTTTACTTACAGGGAACAATTGTGCAACAATATCTTGCTGCAAGAATCTTTGTTTAGATGCAGATTCGGGTCCACAAATCATAAACCAAGCCACAGAGTTCAGACTGTGAAGCCAACTGCACTAACACTGCTAATTCAACGATCAGGAGCCGAATGAAGGTCTTCCCTCAGCTTAAGAAGAGACAGAGGAAATCAGCAGATGAGCCACAAGTGTGATCATCAGTGTCAGGTGCCCTGGCACGACACAGAGGCGTGGTTAATTCAAGCACAAACAAACACACCCAGATAGGAGAGCGAGAGAGCACCGAGGGGTAGAGACAGACAGAAGAAGGGCTGGAGGACCATGACCCACCAAAATCGTTGAAACTGTGCACTTCTGATTATATGCCAGGCACAGTAATATGTTTTTTCCTCTGGAAACAAAAATCATTCTCTGTTTGCACAGCATTGCTCCTGTAGATGGCTTAGGCTTTTCCGTGCTAGATGATTTTGTAACCAGTCCACATTATCAAAATTGGAAAGTATGAGAAAAACCATCACGCACGATTGTGTTAGCATCTGCTGAAATGTGAAAAGTAAAATCACTGGCATGAAGTCATCCCAGTGATTTAGCATTTCAATCAGAATGTCTCAGTCATTTGAATAAAAGTCAAGTACAATGGAATTATACTGAATAAGTCTTTTACATCAAAGCCTTTGCTGTAAAAGCTCAACTGCCAAAGAGAGCAGACTGCATTCAACATGTAGGCTATAAAATACAGTTTATTACATAATGATGACATTTTAGGGTTAGAAGATACATTAGCCATGTAGAAAACTGCTGCACATTTTTATATACTCACTCAGAGTTATAAATCATATTGTTGTAGCATTCAGTCTGTTGCCGCGTTCACTGCACTTGATCTCAAAATAACTCTTGTTGTTTTTGATTTCCTTCAGCTTGCCTTGGTCTATTGAGACTAGTGTCAGTAAAGACGCTGGGATCCGAGGTACTTACATAAATGGATTTCCGCTTTGATGAATGTGTATGCTCGAGCAGAATCCTGAGTCTTTCAATCTCGGAGACCATATCTCGATGTTTTAAATCTGCAGTTTCAAATAGTCTGAAAGGTCTCTGTAGTTGTGTCGACAGAGTAGTAGCACTGGATATCTCTCAAAGTATAGCATTGTCATAACTAGACTTTTCATTCAAGGAAGAAAACAACAAAATCCTCCACACTTTGTCAACAGCTGTGATTAAAAAAAAAAGGGGGGGGGGGTGCCAGTTTAAATCTGTACCTGGACTGAACAGCAGTTTCTTTGGCAATTCAAAGACATCATTTGCTAATTGAACATAAGGGAAAGAATGAGTGTGACATGTAGTTATATAATCTGGAGTTTCTTAGGTACATTATTGTATGTTAGAGTCAGTGTTGGGAAGGTTACTTTAAAATGTATTCCACTACAGATTACAGAATACATGCCCCAAAATGTAGTTTGTAACATATTCTGTGAAGTTACTCAGTGTGAGTAACGTATTCTGAATACTTTGGATTACTTAATATATTGTCATGCTTTTTACAACTACATGAATGTAGCAATCACATCCTGCAAATTCTTGTTTGTTTTTCTCTACCAATTGGCTGTTAAGCCCAAATCTCCATGAATAGACAGTCTTTTGACGCTGAGAGCAGCTTGGTTGCTGGCAAACAGAGTTTGCATTGCACGGTAAAATTCCTGCCTGTGCACTGCTGGCTCTGTTGTGCTGGCTCCGGGTCCACTGTGTAACTGACACCACCAACATTAACAGGACGCTTACATTAGAGCCTCTTAATGCGTGTTTTGTTTGGGCTTCTACCGGCGTGGAATTACCAAAATTAGAGAGGGGATAGAGAGGGGATAGCCTAACATATGAAGCAGGAAATGACCGCCATGTAATCCATTTATTTCAACAAAGTAACTGTATTCCAATCATCACCTATTTAAACGGTAACTGTAACGAAATATAGTTACTCATATTTTGTATTTTAAATACGCAACGCCGGTACATGTATTCCGTTACTCCCCAACACTGGTTAGACTATAAATTAAAGATTTATATTCTGCTAAGAAATGCTAATAGGTAGACTGAAAGCATTATCAAGAAACCCATTTGTGGCAGTGCATGCTGAAGAGGTGTAACTGACATTTTGCTAAAGGGAGTGTGCATGCACAGTATATGTGTCTAATGCCGCATTTCAGTAAAGCCTCTTTGCTGGCATCGCTCTGAAAGAGAGAAAAAGTGTCCTGCCAGAATTAGATCATGAGTCACTTTTAAATCATGGCGCTTTCTCACATGTAAGTGCCTTTTTAAGGCTGTTTGCATTCGTTCACTTAATGCCCACAAATGCAAAAAGTAAGATGAGATAAAATGCAAGCCGTCAGCTATTGTTAACTACTGCCATTACTTTTGTAATCAGTGCCTGCTGCATGGTATAATGTTGGTATATCCTCCCATCACTCTCCCCTGCCTACTCTTCCCTATTGTTTCTCTGTCATCTTTTCCCACTGCTTCCCATCCCTTCTCTTTTCACTGATCCTGTCCTCTGCTTTTGTCCCCATCTCATTTCTCATTTCCCTGCCAAGTGTAGGTTTTGCCAAACCTAACTGTGAACTACTGGATTTTCTTCTAGTCCCAAAACAAAAAAGTTTGTCATTAAAACTTTTGTCACTGGAAAGCAAATACAGTCATCTATATACATAAGGGAAAAATATAGAGATATTAAATCAGACTCTGTCTCAGTGATTGGTTTCTTTGCTTTATAGCACTAACAAAAACACTGACTCACACCTTTCTACTAATTTCTCTAGTCTCTGGATGCCCTTTAAACATCAGCACGTAAGCAAAATAATTAAACATCAGCATATAAGCATTGTGATTAAATATCAGCATATTACCACTGTGATTAAACATCAGTACATAAGCACTGTGATTAAATACCAGCACATATGCATTGTAATTAGAGATGTTAAATTGTCCCAGACAAGAGGCAGACTCCAGTTTCCTAATCAAAAGTATGGTATGCTGTTGTTACTGAGACTCTACCTGCCTTCTAATGCAGACTGGTTAGAGTTTGTTTTTTTTAATTCAGTTTAATTCAGTATTATTATATAAATAAAACACAACAACAGTCACCTCAAGGTGCTTTATACTGCAAGGTAAAGACCGTACATTCATACAGAGAAAACCCCAACAATCAGATGACCCCCTGTGAGCAAGCACTTGGTGACAGTGGGGAGTAAAAACTCCTTTTTAATAGGAAGAAACCTCAGAAGAGCAAGGCTCAGTGAGGGGTGGCCATCTGCTGCGACTGGTTGGGGTTGAGGAGAGGAAGACAGGACAAAAAAAACTGTTGAAGAGAGCAGAGATGAATACTAACTTACCAACTTAAACACATTACTAAAGATGAACATCTGCTTAAAATGTCAACAGCGTGCGTTACTCAACACATGTTACATTCTTTATGCTACCTGGAGAAAGGTTTCACCGACAGAGAGTGATTACAATCCATGTAAGTGAGTTGTGCAAAGTATTTGCTTGGAAATCTGGTAACACTAAACTGCAGTGCTCTGACAGTTGCTTCAGTCCTACAAGCACAATGTGAACATCCCATTGACTCAAACTGCAGAATGAGTTGGCATCGCGGACAAAAAGCTTAACAATCATGCAACCTAAACAGTGACATGAAATGACTGAAGTGCTTTTTGAAGCACCGGGTAGGGGACACATACGCAGAACTATAAATACCAACTTCAGAGCGGGCATTGTTGTAGCGCGATTATCACAGCAGTGTTGTTCAAACAACTCAAAACAGCTTCTGTATACATTTTTCTGACCAGGATCCTCTTGGGGGTTATGCAAGTAATGATTTTTTTTTCTGCCCAGAGAGAAAGGACAACATTGGTTCTTTATTCAAGCAACTTAAAGAGGCACAAATAAATGTGTCATTTTGGTTGTTTGTTTGTTTTGTTAGATAGAGAAGGCTGAGGTGGTTTGGGCATGTGCAGAGGAGGGCTAGTGGATATATTGAAGATGGAGCTGCCAAGCAGGAGGAAGAGGAAAAACCACAGAGAAGAGTCAAAGGTATGGTGAAGGAGGACATGCAGAGTACCGATATTAGCATGTTTTTTGGTTTTTGTTTGTTTTGTTTTTGTTTTTGTTTTTTCAAAGTTATGGGCATTGGCATTTCATTGGTTTAATAATGGCTCAGCACTTTTGCAGATTACAAGTCTTGGTCTGGGCATTTTTAGATGTGATAATCTCTTAACCATCTTTGAGGTCTTCAGTGAAATATCTCAATATGTACATACTTTGGTGCCCAAAGACTTTCCCTCTGCTGATTCTGTCTTCTTGTTTAGTAAAGACCATTATTCCAAATAACACACTTTACTAAGATGGTCAGAATGATGAGCATCATACCTGCTGAACATCAGCACAAACATAAAATAGTACAAGTAGCATAGCGAAGCATTACAGCTGTTAACATGTTCGCATCAAAACAATACTACAAGCTCAAAGTACCTCTGTTTTTTCTACAGTACACCTTTACAGAGCCCCTATCATTGCTGTTGATTCAACAAATGGCTGATTATAAATCAATTGGGCTCATGACATTTGAAATTAGTAAAGCATAATAATAATAATAATAATAATAATAGATGACTTTGTTGCAAAGTACAAAAGCGATTAGATTATTGTTATTCTAAGGAGCTTGGAAAGAAAGCGACTGGACTTCTTTAAGTATCTTGAAGATGTTTCACCTCTCATCTGAGAAGCTTCTATAGTTCTAAAAGCATTGTTATTAATTATTGTTATTGTATTGCAATTCGTTCATTAGTAGATTTAATATTTCTTACAAATCTATTGATATATTTCTTTAACATTATCTGCACGTACATCTTTTACAGCATCACAGAGAGCCTTCAGGCTACCTCAGCTGACACTGGAGACTGGAGAGTTACAGTGAGATCACTTGGATGGTGTCGCTTACCCACTAAAATAATGTGGATTACATGCTCGAGGGAGCAGCCCCTAAAGGACACTGGGATTACCAAAGATGACCTTAAGCGGCCTGAAAACTTTTGTTTTTCAGGTGTGATGGCAGAAATGAAACTTTTCTGGTCAGTGCACATTTCTGGCTTTTTGAATTTTGCTTTGGGTTCGTTCACTTTGTGGCTCAAGCCACTTTAGGTTTCATGTCTTTATTGTCAGTACTTTAGTTACTCTAGCACTGAAGTATCCACATAGATTATAGTACATGTGAAGATCATCTGATTTCCATAGTTTTCGAGGACGGAAACTGACATGCAAGATTTTGTGACATCCACACTTCCACTTTTCTGTGAATTCATCATATCAGGCAAAAATAGACATTATTTTATAAACAATGTTTAGATATCTTGAAAATGTATCCACTGCAACAAATACATTTAAAATAATTATGTAATTTTCTCTTTTTGGAGTGATAAAACGTTAATTTTCTCGTTAAAAAAATAACCAGCAGTCGCCCTCAGTCACTCAGTCAGTTTCAAAGACACTGTTCTTGAATTGCCTTATAATGGATGTATTATTAAGCTAGACCTGACAAGAAGTCTGACTAATGGATTTCACCTTGCATGTAAAGTTCAGTGCTTCCAATCAAGACCATCTACCTTGAAACAAGCTTCAACGTCAGCTTCAAGTGCATTATGTTTTTTATGAGATTGCTTATCTGTAATCATAAATAAGATTTAATCACCCCGAAATGAAAATGGAAGAAAAAGTTAAGACTTTCTTGTGAAGAGAGCAAAGTGAGGCTGATTATTCTGGGGTCAAACTAAAGGAAATATGTGGATTTGGCATCTCAGACTTCTGTCATAGAAAGTAAGAGCAGAACAATATTCCTAAAAAAAACAACAACTTTGAATTTTAATAAAAGCCACTGCCAAGTATGTCTGATATGAGAGAAACCATACACCTGTAAGAATCTGGGGTCATTTCAATCCATGGCCAATTACTCAAGCTCAACTGCCTGTCATCTCTCCCTGCCAGTCATTCTGCTAAGTGTTGTTTACAGATATGACAGCCCAATGGGAGCAGCAGCACGAGGCTTGAGAAGCAGCACAGGTATGTTAAATTAGAAAATTTTACACAGCCTACTTGTTGTCCTCACAGGTAATTAACACTGTCAGATTGGTCCCGCGTGTGTGTGTGAGTGAGTGTATGTGTTTGTGTATGTGTATGCATGTGTTTCTGTGTGCTTTTGTTTGTGCGTGTGTGTCCATGTCCATGTTAGGCATAACTGTTTTCTAATTCTGTTACTAATATACCCATCACCCCAGTGCTCATCTCCTTCCTGAATATCAATAGTGGAATTTGTTAAGCCCTTTAAACAATGCCTTTTAGGGCTGCAGCATGTCTATGCAATTCTTACAGAGCTCGATCTATCAATGGCTGTCATGTGACCCTTCATGAATCTTTTCCTCACACATTTTCATTGTAAAAAGCTGTAGAATTTAAGCATGTGCATTACAACATGAATGCAATAAATGCATTTACATAAGCTTCTGAGTTCAGGCAGAACTGCAGGCATAACCTGGAAAATGGATGAATTATAAATAACAATTTGTGGATTGTGGATTTTGACAACGATACCATTCATCATTCAAGTTTATTGCCATGGGAGATTAAAACAAACATATCCTTTGAATATAAACGGAATAGCAGCCACAGCTTCTCTGGTTGTTTTTCCCTCAAAGTTATTTGCACCTCTCTGTATGCACATGAAAGCCACAAAGATTGAAAAGGGCTTGGCAATTATGATAAACAAAATAAGAATAACGCTTTGTTTTCAGGAGACTGCTTGGAGCATTCAGTCAAGTATAATCCAACACAACACCAGGGTCTTTATTTGCCAATAATTAGTAAATGAGAAGTAAAAACAGAGCTAAAACAGAGAGACAGGCAACCATTCACACTCACATTCATACCTATGGCCAATTTAGAGTCACAGTTATCCTAACCCCACTAACTGCATGTCTTTGGACTGTGGGATGAAGCCAGAGTACCTGGAGAGAACCCATTCAAATGGGGAGAACATGCAAACTCCACACAGAAAGGCCCCGGGTAGATGGTGAAGCTGGACCTTCTTGCTCTAAGGCAACCACTGTTCCACTTGTCTGTGAAGGTTCTCAGTCATCCAGGTCAATGTAGTCTAAGGATCTTGGAAAGAAAAGCGCCTGGACTTCTTTAAGTTTCTTGAAGACGTTTCATCCGAGAAGCTTCTTCAGTTCTAAGAGCAAATGGTGGAGAGTCCCAGATTTTAAGCCCTATGGGAGTGTCCCCCCAAGAGGGACATAGACCCCCTGTGGGTCCTCTACCTAATCACACGAGCCAAGGTGTGAAAACGGGTGTGCGTCACAATCAGCCAAGGTTTCGGGTGAACCCATTGTGAAACCTATCCCCACCCTATCATGTGATTTCCTGAGGTCAGATGGCCCAGGATGTGAGTGGGCGTTAAGGCGTCTGGGAAGGATCTCAAAACTGGATGATAGATAGCAGACAGTTGGTGTCGTAAACCACCTCCTCTGTTCAAAGATGGTCATTCACAGTGGACATAGATGGCTTCTTTCACTCCTCGTTCAAACCATCTGTCTTCTCTGTCCAAAATGTGAACATTGCCATCTTTG
>VVHJ01048565.1:0-10738 GCA_015107715.1 Tylochromis polylepis | reverse complement strand
AATCCACTAAGGCATTCATGCAGAGGAACAAGTACAACGTTCTGGAATGGCCATCTCAGTCCCCAGACCTGAATATAATTGAAAATCTGTGGTGTGAGTTAAAGAGAGCTGTCCATGCTCGGAAGCCATCAAACCTGAATGAACTAGAGATGTTTTGTAAAGAGGAATGGTCCAAAATACCTTCGACCACAATCCAGACTCTCATTGGAACCTACAGGAAGCGTTTAGAGGCTGTAATTTCTGCAAAAGACGGAGCTACTAAATATTGATTTCATTTCTTTTTTTGTGGTGCCCAAATTTATGCACCTGCCTGATTTTGTTTAAACAATTATTGCACACTTTCTGTAAATCCAATAAACTTCATTTCACTTCTCAAATATCATTGTGTGTGTCTCCTATATGATATATTTAACTGACATTTTTATCGTAACAACCAACGATTTATACAGGAAAATAATGACTCTTAACAAGGTTGCCCAAACTTTTGCATCCCGTTGTAAGCAAATAGAACAGCGGACATAAGTATACGTGGGATGTCATAAGAGACGATTTGGTGTTAGTATAAAGCCAAATTTGGCTTAAATCAATGGAAATATATGAACTGAGAAATTATTCTGCCACAAAAGCCATTCAGTCCCGAGTTTAGGAATGTAACAGAAACTCTCAGCAAAGGACACACTTAGGGAGAGCTAAGATGTTTTTAACACAGGCAGAATGCTGACATGCGTATGTCTGGATCTAATGTGATGATCTTTCCATCAGTTTTGAACAAAGGATATGTCCAATGACTAACATGAGAAGAAACTTCAATCAGCTTTTTTAAATGTAATAAAAAACTTCCTACATGTTCTAACTAGAGAACAGCAACGACGACATCTAGTGTCAGTGCTGGGAAGCTCTTTTCTCTTATTTTCTGGCATGTGAAGTTTTTGACGTGCAAAAACTGACCAAACAGATGGTCTGCCTTCTGACATATGCTTGCTTTTGACAAACATATGTATTTATTTTAAATACACAGTTCCAGCTAAAATACAATTACTTCATAAATGATATACACACTATATGCAACAATTAAACACTAGCTAGAAGCCTTTATTTGCATTCTGGAAGGAATTTACAATCGATGCTCCCCCAAATATATGAAAAAGAAATTACATACAACAGCTGAAATGCATAAAAAACACCAACTTGTGGTATCACAAGGGCAACTGCCTGAAGTTATGCCTGAATTGTGAGGTTACCAATCAACCAAAATAAGGGAAGGAAAAAAATAACTGCTCGGTGGCCTCCCACATGAATTCAAACTCTTTAAGTTTCTTCCAACTTCACTTGTGTTTAAGGTGCAGTGGGTCATTTTTTAGGATATTTAATTGAAATAAAAAATGTTGTATTCATAAATATACCTTGATTGGTGTTTAATTATGTCTTCCAACAAAATTCTCTTAAACTTTGAATTAAAAATACTTAGGAGTTGGCGCTGATGTGTGGAATGTTGCCCCGTCATCTTGAATGCAGTGGCCGAGAGGGACATCGCCCTCCCGCCTAACTGTGTGTTATGTATGTGGCTAGAGACCATCCACATGCATAGTACGCCATATAAGTTATTTTTAATTTAAAGAATACAAATACCTTTTTCAAACAAAATATAACCATTCAGCATTTGTACATGTATATTTTCATCATCTCTTTTCCCTCTTCATCTGCCTCTTCCACCGGCTCTCTCTCTTCTTTCATTTCCCCATCCATTCCTTCCTCCTCACCTCAAACTTCATCTGCTGAACTGAAATCACATCTCTAACATATGAAAACATGTGTAAATTATTTATTCCCAATATTGTCACAATTGCTTATTAACAGTAGATTAGACATGCAGCCCTCCTGTCTCCGGACACCTGATAACAAGCTAAACAACAACAGCAGCTGGCAGTAAGCTAACAATATGCCAGCTAACGTTAGGCTCAAGCGTTTTAAAAAATTATGTTTTTCCTCTTATAAACAGTTTGATTACATTCTCACATTGTATGAGAGTTTATTCATTAAGTGTCCGAATCCAACAATGTTAGATCCACTTTGTCACGGTCTGACGGTCCCCACCGGCCGATCTGCCTGTGTGTTCCTCCTCCTGTTTTTCTCTCTCTCCGTTCCCGGGGTTTGTTTACCGAAGTTGCTCTCCCGGAAGTCTTGCGCCGAGTGGCGTCCGACCCGGAAGTGCCTCCGCGCGAGAGCCGCTTCACCTGCGGTTGATTCGGCATTCCAGCTGTTTTCAATCATCCGCCGTCTGGAGCGTGGCTACTTAACGGCGGAGTCGGGCGACAGTCAGCGTTGGAGGATTACACCAAATCCGGTAGTAACTCAAGCGCTGTGTGGAGAGGGAAGAGTGAGGAGCGTGAGACTTACCTTTTGCTGTGTCTGCTTTTCTTTAGGATTAAAGACGGAGAGGAAAGTGTTGGAGGGGAAGCACGAGCGCGGGATTACTTCTGGGAGGAAACACAAGACGCACAATCACGCACAGCGGGGAAACGGGAGAAGCACACTGTGGATTGTTTGCACATTGGACTATTTGTTGGAACTATTTTTCACTGTAAATAAAAGCACTGTCAGCTCTTCAAGAGATCCGCATCAGAGTCCTCTCATTCCACCCACCGCACACTTCAAAGAAAGTTTCACTAACACAGCAACTGGGTAACTGCAGCAAAAAGCGACAGCGCTTACTGATGGAAATGCTAGTGATATGCTCAGTACTAGTGATGGCCCATTTGAAGCTGAAGGTCCAGAGCATATGTTGAAAATGAATACACTGCTTCAGAAACACTGCGCCAAGGCTTAAATTGTCATCACGTGATCAATGACATCTGAAGCTTCATTCAACATGTCTCTTCTTCACTACCTGATTCCATGGTTTGTGTGTTTGTGGTTTATGTCTGCCAATTGAATTGTAGGTGGGACTTGTGCTGTGTTTTGGTGGTGATTTTGTGCGAGACATAGTGAACCAGCGTGCGACAAAATGAGAGTCATGGAGCCAGCGAGGAAGAGAGGACGTTTGTACCTGTCCACTCGTTAATTAAATTATCACTTGGTGGCAGGGAGCTCACAGCACAAGCATACTCTCAAGCTATAATAAGATTCTGGTTTACAATATTATATTTTGTGGGGGTTTTTAATCAATAAAAGACATCAAGAAGTCACAAGCAAATGGAGAACACCCCATGGCACATTTTTAAACAAGGAAGGTTTATTCATCAAAGTGATTTATTCATCAAATAGACATAACATGATAACACTTGAATACAGAGATGGGCATCATTGGTCAAAATCCATTAATCTCCCTGGGCATGTCACCAACACAAAAAGCCAATTAGTAACCAATTTAACCTGAGCAGAAAAACTAAAACGTTGTCAAGTTGGAGTAGAAAAGGTTTTCAATAATTGTACTACATAATCTATTGGAATTGGTTCAGGGTTTAAAGAAAAAGCCAATATATCAACACAACTTACTGGCAATATGTCCAATTATCAGCAGGGAAAGTAGTATTGCAGAGACACGGTATGATGAAGAATTATTGAGGCTTATTGTCTTGTCACCATACTTTATCTAGAAAACACAAAAAGCATTTCACAGAGGGAAGTCTCACCAGAGCAATGGATCACAGTATTTCCTCTACGCACCACAGACTCATTTGATCATTTTTGTTTTTTGTTAATTGTGTATTGAAGTTCATTAAAGTATTTATAGCATTATATTTGAAAACAATCATTTGAAATCATATCAGAAATATATTTTGTGCCTAAAATGTTAGCACAGTATACTTCTGAGAACCTTGTATGGTAACACAACTGCTATAATGTTGGACCTATTATCACAACTAATTTATCTCTATAGAAGTGTTGCCTATAGCTTAAAAGAAAGATTTACCTTTAACTTTTGGAATTGTGTGTCGGGTGGCCTTTTAATCTCGCAGCTGAAGGAGTCAGTCTCTTTACTGGTTTCTTTGGCCTCCAGGATACAGCTGTATTCCTGTTTGTCTTGAACGCCCCACACTAATAACTCTTCTTTTGACATCTCCAGTTTGTCTGACTTTTTCTGAAACAACAGAAACAAAGTTACAAAGTTTGACCTTTAATGAACTCATGTTTGTACATGTGACAAAAAAAGCAAAAGACACAACATTACCTTTAAGGTGATGCGTACACTGTTTCCTGTCCTTATGGCTGTGAAGCTGGTAAACACAGGGTCTGGATAGTAGGAGATGTTTGACGAGCAGGCTAAAGTTTGACTGGCTGCTTTCAAAAACACACTGCTGCTAGAAATCCTCGAAGTGTTTTCAGCTGCAGGTGTGTCATAGGTGAGACTCTGCAAGGAGTTTAAATACATTCTGTGTTATACAGTCAGTTTATGGACAGTATAACATGCAGATGATGGCATAAAGATAAACCAAGCACTGCACAAATACATTTCCAAAAGAGTTGGCATGCTTAAGTCACCTTGTTTTTTCGAGCATAAAGTGCATCCAGAAAGTATTCGCAGCACTTCACTTGTTAGACATTTTGTTGTGTATTCCAGACATTCCAACAGTCATTCCTTATTCCAAAATAGATTAAATTCATTTTCTCCTCAAGATTCTACACAATGTACCATAGTGACAAAGTAAATAAAGTTTGTTTGAACTTCTTGCAAATATATAAATCAAGAATCTAACATGTACATAAGTATTCACAGCCTTTTCCTTGACATTAAAAATCAGTGATCAGTGGAAACTGGTGCATCCAGTTTCCACTGATTATCTGTCAGATGTTTTCACACCTTGACTGGAGTCTTGACTGGAGTCCACCTGTGGTAAATTCACTTGGTTAGACATGATTTGGAAAGGCACACACCTGTCTATATAAGGTCTCATTGTGGACAGTGCGTGTCAGAGCACAAACCAAACCATGAAATCCAAGGAATTGTCTGTAGACCTCTGAGACAAGATTGTATAGAGGTGCAGATTTGGGGAAGGGTACAGAAAAGTTCCCACTGAGCAAAGAGGCCAGCATCATGATGCCAAGATAACAAAGGAGTGGCTTCAGGACACTTCCTTGGGTGACTAAACTCAGAGCCCAGACCCAATTGAACCTCTCTGGAGATATTTGAAAATGGCTGTGCACCAATTCTCATCATCCAACATGATGAGCTTGAGAGGTTCTGCAAAAAAGAATGGGAGAAACTTCCCAAAAAATAGGTGTGCCAAGCTTGTAGCGTCATAATCAAAAAGAGTTAAGTCCGCAATTGCTGCCAGAGGTGCTTCAACAAAGTGCTGAGCAAAGGCTGTGAATACTTACATGTTATATTTTTGTTTTTTTGTTTTTTGATAAATTTGCAAGAATTCCAAGCAAACTTATTTCATTTTGTCATTTTGGGGTACTGTGTCTAGAATTTTGAGTGGAAAATGAATTGAATCCATTTTGGAATGAGGCTGGAACAACTGTAGTGCTCTGAGTACTTTCTGGAAGCACTGTATTTGAGCCTTCAAAAATTCTTAACTACAGAACCTAACCCGTCATTTAAAAAATATATACATTTAAGTTGTGTTAAAACTGTAGCTGTAACAAATGTCAGACTGTAAAGCCAAAATCCTCTTCCTTCCTGCTGCATTGAACCATCTGTCTGACCCTCACTTGCATTTCCTCATTCATATATTGAACAGAAAAGGTCATATCAGAGTGCATTATAGAGATAATGATAGGGAATTTGTCTTCTCAAACATGAAATCCTGCTTTGATGTTAGTACATTGTTACATTTAACATGAACATTTTTGTAATTATTTGCTCATCTAGATAGAGACAGGAATCGGTTACTCTTTCAGTCACAGTTTAAAAACAGCTAATTTCTCTGAAACTTTGTTCACTGAGTGTTTTATGTGTTTAATCATTTATTGTGCTGTTATCTGTCAAAATGACGTACAACTGACTGTCAGAGCTGGCATTATGTTGGAATTATTTAAATGTTTGAATAAAGAATGGTCTGAAATGACTTAATGATTTTAAAACAGTATTACTTTTTTTAAATGTAGATACTTCAAATAATGCATATTGTCTGACTGTGTTCTGACTGCTTTTAATGTTGAAATATGTTCTGTCCACCAACATTTTGAAATGTGCAATAGATATCTGAGAACATAAAATTTTGAAGTATGACATCTTTTCCTCTGCAAATCACCAAAATCAGTTTTACTTATCTTACATCATAGGCCTATAAATAAACTCTTCAGTTACTTTCACCTGCATTTTCCTGCTTTCAAGTGAAGGCCAACCAAGTATGTTTAGTTAATTCTGAACAATTTAAATTGTTCAGATTTTGGCTTCATCTATTAAACTCCAGTGATGATAGCTTTCTTTAAAAATTGGTAAAAAAATATTCCAAACTTACTAAAATAACTCTGACCAGCTTAATTCAATCCACTCCAAATATGGAACAGACAACTCTAAGTTTCCCAAGTTAGTGAGTTCATCAATTCAGAGCGGAAAGTTAGACTGATGTATCTGATTTATAATAGCAGTCCCATTTACACTGTGTTTGCCTGCAGACCTGACAGCTGCTGTTGCTGGGAAGCTTTATGTCCTGCATGGCGTGGCTGTGTACGACCCCTTCAACAAGCTCCAGGTGGGACCCCATGAGTGTGAGCTTCCTCTTTCCACTGCCAAACACAGAGCAGCATTTATGCAGAGCAGAGATTATGAAAGATTTTTGATCACAGAGAAATAATTCTTATAATGACACCTCAATGTAATGGTGGCTGCCATCGCAGGTTTAAGAGATTTCTATACACTAGAGTAGAATGAGTCATCCTCTGAGGATGACGTAGTTGTTATGTTCTGCTGTGGACCAAAGTGTCTGATGGACTAAAACAACAAATTTAGCTTTGTAGCTATAAAGGCCAAAGCATGAAAGGATCACAGTGAGATTCTTCAAGAGTTTACTTGAAAATATAAATGACGAGGCACGATGCTACATCACTTCTGAATGGAAGAAAGATTTACAGCATTATAGCAGAAAACTGAAGCTCGGTGTAATGATAAGCTTATTGTTTGATGGAGCAGAAAAATATCTATTTTCTTTCTAACTTGTTATATCATATTTGTAATAAATAAATAAGACTAAAGTAGTTTTAGAGTTCGATCATCAACACCACCTTTACTATCAGCCTTTATTGCCTCAGGAAGCCTCCACATTAAAATGAACTGCAGATGATTTTAATATTCATTAATCAGGTTTGTTATTGCACTTCTCAGATGATAATTTCTGAAGGACAGTGTACTTCATAGGCCACTTTAAATGTGTTGCAGATATTGTAGGGTTGCAAAGACACTGACATTAAGCAAAGTTTGAGTTCAAACTCTTTCTGCAACATTAGCTGCTGGAAGTTCTGGACCTATGCTCAGCAGTTATCGATAACATTTTGTGCAAAACTAATTTTACCTCATCCAGCTGCTGCTTGGAGTAATGTTGCCACAGGATGGCAATGAGCGGTAAGTGATGTTAGCGTCAGCATGGCAACTACCATCTGGGAGGAGAACGCATACGTTGGCCACACCTTTGATATCTGAACTGGGAATGTGGAATGTCAGACTGACACCAGTGTTGTCCCAAACAGGAGACCTGACCAGCACACACACATAGAGAGAGAGAAGCCATCACTAAAATCATAATATTATGCAGAAAACCTGAATACAGACAAAACTTTTTTTTCACTCAGCAATGAAAAAAATCTGTTTAACAAAAAGTGTTTTCTAAACTTGAAACATCTGACTGAGACACCTTAATTTTTGATCTTTGTATTGTTATTTTATTTAATATTTTATTATTGTTTTGTGTAAAAGGAGACTGACAAAATAAGAATTTCAACACGGGCCGTAAACTGCTGTTTATTCTTATTGTACATATTGTGGATTTGTTAGTATTTTATAAAACACACTGTTAACTATTTTAGAATTGACCTGTCAAAGTTAAATTATAAAATATGCAGGTTTGTAATATGGGTGGTGTTCCCCTGGATTCAAATCTGCTCTTTAATTAGTTATTTCCCAGCATCATCTTAGTTATCTGTAAAGTGACTCACTCTTTTGGAGCACAGTCAGCGTGTGTCTGGATCCTCACTCCTGTCACATGACCAAGGTTACTACCTAATAACACTGTATGGTTTCTCCCATAGAAAGACACCACACTGGGAATGATGGAGGAGATCTCTGGCCTCTGGCAGTAACACACAAAAATAATCAGATCATTTAATTTCTTTCTGCTGACATCATAACCTCTACTGGATATGGATAAGGTGTCAGAGGAACAATGAGAATCAGACTCACAGAGTTCTTCCCAGAGTCCAACTCTCGGCAAACTCTGTCCTGCAGGAGGGGAGGGATTCAGCACTTAGCATCTGCATAGCACTGTAATCTATCAGAACTGATCTAGGACCTGTTGTGGCTAACATTAGCTTAGGTCAAAAAGAGGAATAAACAGAAAACTGCTAATAAAAGTATTTTCATTTTTTATAAACTAAACATGTAAATCATTGTATTGATGAAGCAATAAATACTTGATAATGTTACAGTCAACATAAGTTAATCAGTAAGAATTTTGCTCAGTAATTGTGTTTTTTAGTATGTCTGGCCTATACTAAAAAATTTAATTTTCCACCATCAATCCCATCTTTCTTGCTAAATGTTAAGAAGACGAGTGAGGATATTAGATTGATGTCGAATTTGCAAATGTAGCACACAGACTGGCATGAAGTATGAAAATTGATAAAATCAGTCATTAGTACATCAGTCTCTCCTTGATTAGCCCAGGAACAGCTGTTTTTGTTCCATCCACAACCAGCTTTGATGCACTGCTGACACCTGAACAGGAAACAGATAAGTGAGATGAGCACAAGAAAAGCACCATTGGGAAAAAAGGAGAGCATGAAGCGGAGAATGGACAAAGCTGTTTTGTTTTTCCTACCAATAACCACCTGGACCTCCAAACACACACACTCACCCCACCTGCCTGCTTTCGACCTGCCTCCCGAGGACAACCACATGTTGACCCAGTCGATCCATTCTGCACTGAAGCAGTTCTTATTCCTCAGCCAAAGTCCCTACAGTTCTTTATGATTCATTTATGTCATGTTTCACTGACATCAGGTGAGGATGTCTTATTTTGTTAAATCTTTCTCTTCTTCACTTCCTCTGCTGCCACAGCTGGTAGGAAGGATCAAGATCCAGAGGAAAGGAGTCAAGGAGAGGAATCAAGTACATGCAGTTTGGGAAATGAGAGGAATGAAAAGAGACTGCCATACTTTTCATGTAGAAACAGAAACATTCAGTCTGGGTCATCCTGAATGAACGAATAACAGGAAGAGAGCTGATGTTCAGCCAAGAAGTTCTACTGAACCAAACTCAGCTGAACTGAGGAAGCTGTATAAGTTTACTGTGCTGACTGCCAAGAACATGTAACAATGGAAATGTGTTTTCAAGTAAGCTCCAGGCCACAGTACATTACAAATGTTTACTTCATAAGAATCCAGTGTAAAAAATAATAATTCTCTGTCTTGATCATGGCTTTGCTCCCCTGAAATAAAGCCGTATAAAGACTTCCTAAACAAGACCCCTCGCTATCAATGTCTCCTGTCCATCCTGTGATGGCATACAGTTTCATCCAGTTATTAAACTTTTCTAGCTTTCGTCAAGAAGGTTTCATTCTCTTCAATTTCTAACTGCAAGCTGATTGTCTGATCTGTCTGTTAATCACATCAGATGTACTTTAGTCTGTCCACAGTATGAGTCATTGAATTATTTCTGATATTGATGGACTTACAACACAAAACTTGGCGGTCCACTGATGTCAGAGCAGTTGTTTAACCTCAGTCGCTCTGACAGTTGTGATGTCCCAAGTCTGAATTTTACTATGACATCTAGACCTGTAAATAAAAAATTAAAACAAACTTATGATGAATGTCACAGTCTCTGTTATTAGTAATATATATGTTTGAATGAGCTGCACCAGTACATGATAATAAACAGGTCGAATTTGTCAGCTGGTAAAGAATAATTCATCTGTCAGAGTAGCTCTGTCATTAATATTTCTGATCCAGTTTTCTTATTTTGGCAAATACTGCAAATCAATAAACAACTTTTATTGTGAAGTATTTCATTCCTGAGATTATTTCTGAAAAGTCACTGACCATCAGCAGGAAGTCTACGATCAGACAGGATGCAGGTGCATTGTGGGAACTGTGGACGAGGGTTATTAAAAGCACAAATCGAGCTGGACATTGCAGCAAACTGACAGGCAAAGTTAGACGACCCTTCCTGGCCCACAGTCAGGTGCATGTGGATTTTCAGTGAGATCTGAAAATGAAGAACATAAGTGACAAATAACTGAAAGCCACAAATGATTACAGTCCTAAGTGTGTTTGTAAGCTGTACCTGTCCGCTTGTGTCCTTTTCAACTTTGTGGGAAATCATTTTGTGTTGGGACTCATCAGGAATGGACAGCCAGTCTGAATCTGTGCAGTCATCTTCAAATGTGCAGCTAGGAGAAGAAAAAGAAATGATCACCAAGTCCAGAATTGTTTGAAGACGTCAGCTGCACATGTTGTTTCACTCACCTGCTTTTAGAGCCACACCAACCACAGTATGGATCCTGTGCAGACCAACACTCCTGCACATTTGTGTACGTGCTGCACTTTGACACAGGAACTCGCTTCATCTGGAACAATG
>VVHJ01048559.1:0-13259 GCA_015107715.1 Tylochromis polylepis | reverse complement strand
GTGTGTGTGTGTGTGTGTGTGTGTGTGGCCTATCAGTGATATGGTGCCAATCAGTGTCAGGTTTTGGGTTGTATCTGCTCGGCTTTTGAAAACGCTCCCGGTCCCATCATCATATACTTTCTTTTTCTGGGGTGCTACACACAGACACACACACAAGGGAAAGTTCAATCTACACACCATCACACACTTAGAAACAGACCTTGTTTATCAGACAACTCTGACTTGTGTGTATGTGTGCACATATGTGGTGTGAACCGGTGTGCATGTAAAGCTGACAGTGTTTCCCTTGTGGGGTGCAGACAACAAACAAGGTCCCTGGTGGTTTTTACTGAAAGAGAGGATACAACACCCTCTCACAAACACAAAGACACACACAGAACTCTTAGATGTCAGCTGCTTCATGCCAGCCATGGCCATCTGGTTTATGTAACCAGCTCTGGCATTGTACATTTGACCTCTCTGGCTGTGTGTTTGTGTGCATGTGTGTTTGGGTGTGTGTGTGTGCACTGCTAGGTGAGGGGCGAAGGATATCGGTGTACAGTTGACCTCCAGATTCTTTATTGCGCTGCCACAACCACACTGCTGCACCCTCCAGGGAGTGTCCTTGTATGTCTTCATTTCAGACAGAAGGAGGAGGGAGGGCGTGCAGAAAAGAGCACAAGAGAAGCCAAAATGGCTAAGGAAGAGGAGAAGGCAAGAAATCACACTCTCTCACACACACACACACACACACACATGTCCTCAGATAGAAAATTAATAACCAGAGAGGATGAGCCTCCTAAGTGACCGTGCTGAGCTCAGGGTGAACCATAAACCATTCCTGTGTTTTATTGAAATGCCATCGTCTTATCTTTAAATCTCCCAAATAGCAGCCAAACTTCCAGAGACACAACTATGTGTGTGTGTGAGTGTGTGTGTGTGTGTGTGTGTGTGTGTGTGTGTGTGTGTGTGTGTGTGTGTGTGTGTGACCTGTAAAGGTAAATTTGAAACCACTGAGAGAGCTGTAAGCATTCTGACAAAGACCTTCAATCACCACTCCACTACGAGTGTAGGAGGCTTCATATGTGCAACTTCTGAAGGTAGCTGAGCAAGCCTTTTGAATGTGCTATTTTAAGAGCTGCAGTGTTATTTTTTGAGAATAGTATGTTGAAGAGATGTCAGAAAGACGACACAGGCCTTCAAAGCATTGTAAGATGGATACAAATTAACAGAAGACTTGGGATTCCCAGACATGGTTATGATGACTTTCTTTTTCCAAAATAGCTTTCACATATGGGTCATGCCAGACTGAAAATGTTTTTACTGTGGAGTATAAAGACTGTGGATGTTAAAGCTAGCACTGCATTTGTATCGATATGGTCTAAAGACGGATTGTGCAAAATGTGGTGGATAAGAATTAAAACAAGTTAATAGTTGGAAAGACAGCAGAGTGAATGGGTTATGAGCATAAAATTGATGTGAATCACATTCAGTGGGGGACTGAAACAATATGTTAAACTGTTTAAAAGTTATTCTACAAAATTTTACCGTTACAAATTTTAGATCTCACAATAGGTAATCCCTGTTGATGAATTAATATTAGCCCTGTGAAGCCTGAAGCATAAAATAATTGCCAGAGAATCCTAGTTTATTTAAAATTTGGAGATTTTATTGAACCTTTTAACAACTTAAAAAATAAATAAAATATTAATTTGCATATATGAATTTTAGGTGTATTATTTTGCTATATCCGGCAACTTATTGCTTAAAATTTTATTGTACAATTTATTTAGGTTTTTCAGGAAAAAAATACCAATGAGGTCTTAAAAATCCTCAAAAAATTATGTATCAAATATGATACAGTTGGCATCACAGGGTTAAAGAATTAATCTGGAGGAATTATTATTAAAAGACTGCTGTTACTATAAAGTAAGCTAACACTAGCTTGTGTCAATACAGAAAAAAAAGATTAACATTAAAGTAATATATCATTTAAGATGTGAAAATCATATTTACCATTTCTTTGGAGTGTTGCTGTATGTGTTACTGTGTCACTTATGTTCCTGAATTGTACAAAAAGGCACACAGCTACCAAATATTAGCTACCAAAAGTGCTTTGGTAGCTAATATGATATAGACAATATTTGTGAGCTTGCAGAGCTAATTAACTACTTTTTTTCTGCAGCACTTATTTTAAGTCAACAGACTGGACAGCTGTCTTATCTAAATTACATAAAAATGTTTCTATGTTTTATAATGTGTTTTAATACATGAGAAATAAGCTGTAGAAATGTAATAATAGCAGGTAATATTTCAGTATCACTTGCTTCTGTACCACTGCTCGTGTGTTCTCTTAGGTCATCCACCAGGTCACTGGCAACCTATCTAACGGTGGAGTCCGAGTGCAATTTTACCCCCAGTGCAAGATTTCACAAATGACCCGTCTTGGTAAGTGTTGAGTTTTTGTTTTATCCAGATGATAAATGGAAATATTTTTCAGAAACTAGAAGCTGTCATATTTTTTCTACTGTTATATGTATTATACTGATTTTGGCATTAGAGGTTTCTGAAAAACATTTCCCTTTGAGTTTCAAACAGGCAAAAGTTCTATCAAAAAGTGTGGATGCCAGCCAAACTCAAACCCTAACCTTGGATGGATCACCAGTGACCTGGTTAATGTAAAGAGGTTAATATTTTGGTAAATAGACTGGAACTTATGTAGTGTTTTTCTACTCTAACTGAACACTGAAAGCACCTTTTAATAAAAGCCAGTTTTCAGTTTTATTTTGTTGATAAATGCTTAAATTTTGTCCTAAGTGTGCTCTTGTGCTTTTTATGGTAGTACTAGTATGCTTTTTATATGGAATTTGTAGACCATTTGCTTAGCAAAAAACACTTGTCGTAATCAAATGAGCCCTTGAGCCCTCTCCCTAGCTCGGTCACATATTGTTAGAAAAAAAAGCCAGAAAAGAGGGAGGTAAACAAATCTAACTACTCTTCATATTAAGTTTGCTTCCAGAATACCTAAACTGACAAAATGAATGTCAATATCATCTTAAAACTGACATTTTTTTAAGTGCCTTTCTTTAAATCTACTAAAATAGTGGCATCTAAAAGGTGGCTGTAATTCGGGAGAAAGAGCAGGTCATCTACTAATTGGAGGGTAGGTGGGTCGATCCCTCACTGCTCCATTCTGCATGCCAAATATCCTTGGGCAAAACACCAAGTTGTTCTCTGATGCATCCATTGGAGTAAGAATGTGTTAATGTAGAAAAGGTAGAGATAAAAGGGAATGAGGGAAGTCGCGTACAGTGCTCAGGAAGAGTAGAAAAGCACTATATAAAACCAGTCCATTTAAAGGTTTAGTGCAGGCCCTGTGATTAAGATGTCTGAGAGAATTAATTTCTGTAATATTGGCTATCTTTAGGTCCTGCACAAAACCTTTCTTGGAGTTGTAATATTTCTAAAAAAGAGGCCAGACCTGCCCTGCAGTGCTATCAACTGTTTTAATTATCTGTCTGGAAACAAAGTGTGACATCCCCCCTCCTTTCTTCTGAAGCAGCTTTTGACCTGATATGAAACTTTGTCTTGGAGTTATTCAGAAATTTTGCCTTTTTGCATACCAGTTGTAAAGGGGATATCCATCCAGGCATTAGCATTAGAAAGAAAGAAACGGTGGAAATGAGAGGAGAGGAGAGATTGTTTGGCTCCCATCTTAACTGAGTGTGCCTAGCCAAGCCCAGCCAGGAGAAAATATAAACCCCAGAGAATAAGGCTTATTTTGACTGGTGGCCAGTTAGGGGATAAGAAGCTACAAGGGTGTGTGCGTGTATACACTTTTGTGTGTGTGTGTGGAGAGAGGTGTGTGAATCATTGAGCATGCATGGCATAAAAGTAGCCACCCATCTCAGGTGTATGTGTGTCCAAATCTGCATCTAAAGCCTTTTCCACTCACTCCTCCATTTCCATAAGGATAAATGTCATTAACCAGGCAGCTAGCGGCAAGACGCTACTTTTCTCAGAGTAAGTGTGAGGGGTGACTTTGTCCCTAAGAGAGAGAGTGAGTGAGAGAGAGGTCTGATACACAGACCAGACACAAATCCTCTTACTCAAAAAGAGAGAGGGAAAAAAAAAAGGTTTTCGGGTGGCGGCTTAAATCGGCCATTGTGGCTCTACTTTAAGACTTCCTCTGATGCCTTTCTGCCTAGCGCTAATGTAAATAAATGAGCCCCAGTAGGAAACTGAGTAGGAAATGAGGGCAGAAGGTAGAGGGGGATCGTATTCCTTGCTCTGACTGTGTAACACACACAGCTGGCCTGACTGGTAACAGCACCTTTCATTGTGGATGGGGGTCCGCTGTGTCGGCGATCTTAGTGTGTGGATAGTTACATTATCCTCCAAAGAGGAGGAAAAAGATTAAAGAGAAATTTGTCATAATTTTATGGACATCCTGATATGTTCTCCTGGTTGAGTGGAGTGAAGGCTAGAAGCACTTCCGTGAATTTCATATTGACAGCTAAATCTCACTACTACACCACTATCTATAACAGTACGCACTGCACTAGTGCTCATCATGATGAGAGACCACAGTTAGGTTCCTAATCACACCCCACCATTCTTTTTCCTCAACTACCACAAACACAACAAGGCCTATATTTAGCCATCACAACAAACAACAGTTAAGACAATAGCTTCATTGCATTTAAGATGGCAGCCCATAAAGGCGTGGTCACACCAGAGGCACGTGCAGTAAGTGTGAATACTAAACCATGGAAATTATCTAAGGATTTGCTCACAGTAAAGCCATGCTTATGTTTATGTTGCCCTAAATTACATGCTGCTGGTTGCAGCACAGCTCTCATTTGATTAAGAACTTACTTTTTTTTTTCTAAAGTTCCTCCTCAACCCATTCTCAATAGTTGTAATCAAAGAAATGTTAAGGAATGCTGGGATAGGTTCCTGGCATGGATGGATGGCACTGCCTAAACTTAACCAAGTAATTAGCATTTGAAAGCCTTCCATATCAAAAAAGTGGTTCCAGACACTCTTATGCTTATCTTCTGGTGGAAGGTCTAGTCGAAGGTCAGATGATTGTGAGGTTTTTGTTCTTCCTCACTGTAGAAAATGATGATAAATGGGTGCTCCCATGTCTTAAAAAATGGTATTAAAGGGGTAAAAATATGATGAGAAGCAACCAGGGGTTTGACCAAGTTGCACTGCTGTGACAAGTTAGGAGTGAGAATATGTTGCTGTGTTTGCTATTTACCATCAGATAAATGTGAAGTCATCTGTGGATTAAGATTTGACTAAGTCATGGCTCAGAATTTTCCCACTGAAAGTTACACAATTCTATAGATTTAAGGACTTTAAGTCTTCATTAAGTGCTCCTCCTATACATCGATCAAATTATAGCTGAACACATAGGCTAACATACAGTACAAAACTGCAAAAGTGTTCAAGCACCTCTCATTTCTTTATATTTTGCTAGGAAAATAGCAAACAGGTGTAGCAATCTAGTGAAATGTACAAACATAGATGGGAATACAGTATATAAGGCAAAAACAAAGTTCAAACAATTCTAATGAAGTTAAAAGGCAATATTTGGTATGACCAAATGTTCTTCAACACAGCCTGCTCACTCTTAGGCAAACTTTATTGTAATTTGATGATTGAGCATGCATCAAGACTTTCTAGTCATTTCTTTAAGAAGTCTTCAGGAATAGCTCTCCAGGCTTCTTGAAGGACATTCAAAGCTCTTCTTTGGATGTTGGCAGCTTTTTGTTCTATTCTCTCTCGAGATGATCCCACACTGCTTCAATAATGTTGAGGTCTGGGCTCTGGGGAGGCCAGTCCATGACTTCTCCAGTGTGTGTTTTTCAGCTTTAAAGGGTCAGTGAGGTTTGGATAGCCCTTTTCCCTTAGTAAATCAAAACATTTAAAAACTCATTTTTGTATTTACTTAGTTTATCTTTGTGTAAAATTAGAATTTTGTTTGATGATGTGAATCATGTAAGTGTGATAAACATGCAGAAAACAAAGTGGGTACATTCTCTTTCACAGCACTGCATTGCCAGGTTTTTAGCCAATAGCTCTTTGGCTAAATCACCCTGTTCCCCTTGTTGCAAAAATACACTTTTATGTCTGTCAAACTGTGGGGTTTTTTACATAGAGTCAACCAAAGAAATTGGAACAAATTGTGCATTTTTGTAACAGGCTTCTAGTAAAAAAGTAAAAAATCAAAGAAAAACTTTGAAGGACCTTCAGAAATGCCTGGGGAACAAGACCACTTAAAAATTACAAAAAATCCAGGCTCCTTGGAAGCAAAGTGTTCATCAGCTTACTAACTTCACTGCTACATCTGGCCAATAATCAACCATATGAACTTTTGTACTGTAAGTGTACATTGAGCCTTGTCACCTCTTGGGAGTTATCAATATTGTGTGTCCAACATTTTAATCAAAATGTATCTTTAGACATCTTTTCTTTATCTCTGAAACAATGTTGGTCTTCTTAAATGTAGTCCGTTTTAATCAGCGTAATATATACGGTGAAGATGTGTACAATCAGACATCCCAAGATATTTCTAGACGTTTACTCAGCACCACTGTCCTTTGTGGTGACCCAGTGACATCATATATTCCCTTATTAAAACTGCTCTGCTCTGACTTTAGTGCAAACACTACATAAACAGCCTAATCACCGCGGTGGACATAAGTGTAGCTGGAGGGCTCGCATCATCGCACACACAGACAGAGACCATCATGTACTGTAATCATACCACTGTACCATATTCGTATTACAGACGCACACAGTGATGTGCGATGATAAACCACATGCCACAGACAGGGGGGGAGGATCAATGAGCTTAATAGAAAGTGACATAAAACAATACCAGATGGCCAATCAGCACTCAACAGAAGTTGAATGATACCGTGAGAAACAAGCAACACAGCGTTGTCTTCATTTTTGCTTCATAGTATTAGCTCTCATTGGTCATGCCATTTAAAAACCAAACATCTAAAATATATAAATGTCTATATAAATGTCTAACTGAACAACTAGCCACCCATCCCAGCCATTCATTCCCTTTCAATGGCCTATTGCTACTCAGGGGCACATTTATCATATTTGCAAAGGCAAACTATAGTTAAAAAAAAAAAAGTCCAAAAAAAATCTATCTATACTGTACTTATATACTTTTAAAACCATAAAAGTATATGGTTGATGAATATTCATCAGTGGATGTTTTCATATAAAAAACCTGCAGGGTTTTTTCATAACACACTGTCTCATGTCGATTAGCTTACAATTCGGGAAAGCAAAGTTTTAATTTTTGTTCATTTTTGTTTAATTTTTTTTATTTTACACCTGTATCTAGAAAAAACTCAAAATTCACATTCTTCAGAATTTCCACCAAAATTGGCAGCCTCTCTATTCATGCATTTTCTTAACCATTACCAACCATTATTGCACCTGATTTATTCAGATTTAGAGGTTAACGTAGCAAGTATGTCTTTTGTACTAAACCAGTGTATCCAGAGTGCACAGAGAATCCATGCAGGTATAGAGAGGACACGCAAACTCATTCCAGAACTGAGAAACACAGAGTTTTATTATTGCATGTCAGTTAGTAGTTCAGATAGGTAAGTTACGTGCTGGATTTGACCAGTAAGCAATCAACGCTGCTATGCTACCGTTTTTAGACTGGCTTGTGAATCATATATCATATTGTGAACATAACTGTTCTCCAAATACCAACTATTTTAAAAGTCACAATGTCACAACAAAATAAAGTCAAAAGAAAGTTACAATATTAAATATAGCTACTGTAAATACAGTTTTCATTCTGAATACATAACTTTATTAACGAGTTCTATTAAATCCCAACACTATGCATAGGCCTAATTGGATAAATGTATAAAGTCATCATCATGGACATCAAGGACTGGATCAATACCAGAACCAGATCTAAACTTGCATACTTACTTTGATGTAAGTTGAAGTATATTCTTTTCATATGTTTTCCTGGAATTTTGGATTCCATCATTGCATCAGATAAAATATGTATAATATATAAAATATTATATAAATTATAATAGTTTTTATATTAAGTTCTTCCTTTGAGCTGGGATAGGCTCCAGCTCCCCCACCGGATGGATGGAAGAGAATGGATAGATGGACAGATGAAATTCTTTCTTTAGACAACTGCTGGAGAACTACGTAAGCAGAATGTACAAGTTTTATGATTACTTAACTGTTACCATTAGAAAATTCATAACTTGTTGAACCTTTGCCTTATTCTAAAGATATCAGCCACTTGACGCTGAGCTTTAGATTGACACAGCAAAGCCTCTTCACTGTTGTACTGTAGTGTAGCCTCTCGTGGTTTATTCCTGAAATATACAGTGTAAAGTGAAGGAGATGACATATGATAAGAGCTGTGAGACGGGTCTAAATTTGTGGCATTGAAGTTTATACTTGTGAGCCAGCTGAACGCCCCGCCAACAGCCAAAGTTTTGGGGGTAAAGATGTTTTATAAATGCTTTCTAGAAGATCCCTCTTCAACTGTCAGTGTTGTCAACCTTACATTTGCTTTCTGCAATTTCTCTTTTGTTCCCGTCATGCACCGACAGCAAACCTCTGGAAATGAGTGGGGGATTCATTGCCCTTTTAGAAATTCTGACAAACAGCTACCCAGCCTTACAGAGGAGCCCAGCTACGGCCTGTTGAGTAAAGCAACTTCATCGCCATTATAATGTGCATGCCATTCATTTTAGAGGCGAGTATGTTTGCTTGCCGCCGTCTTTCTCTCTGTCAGTCCCTCTCTCAGTCCCTCTCTCTCTTCTCTCTCTTTCAGCCCCCTCATGTCAGTGAGGTTCACATCATCCTCGTTAAGCGTTTGTCTCCAGTCTAACTCACAGATGATTATTCATTTAGCTGCTTTAGACAGCTCCCGTCAGCCACAAGGACTCCGCTCATCCACCAAGGGACAAATCAACACTCTTTTTTTTTTTTTTCTCCTTCTCCTCCTCCTCCTTAGTTCTTTCTCCACTTCCCGTCTCTCTCCTGGGCTATTACACTGAGTGTTATGTTTACTATAACCCGCATGCTTGTTAATTATAAATCACTGGGTCCTCTTACGTTCTATTAATTGGTACCTCCTCTCTCAGTCTATGCAGGAGCACTGGCAAATAAATTCAGGTAAGGCTTCATTAAGTGGCACTCTCACAACAGATCTTGACACACGCTACAGAGGCAATAAAACAAGGCTGTTGGAGGGGTGGAAGGTTTTCAACAACTGTAATCAGTGTTTTACAGTAGTCAATGGCGCAATCTGCAGAGTGCCAAGCCTGCTACTCCCTGTAGGACCAAGGAAAGGAATCAGCACCCGAGAAAGCGACAAACTGCGATACAACCGTGACACAGTTTGACTTGAGTTCATCTGACCATTTTCAAAAGACTGTGCAAGAGTACTTTGTCAGTCATCAAAGGCAGTTCATCAAAGCCACCAACTTATTTCTGATGCAGCTGTTGTTTGACCTAGAAAGGTGTTGGAGAGTATTCAAAGTTTAATGACAGCGGGGAATTGATGCCATATTGATGCTAAATATTAAATATGAGCGTCTTTTGCGTAGGGCAAACTTTAAAGTAGTACTGATGCAAGACTCATCCAGTGCTTTTGTTTGTTTGCTTGTTTGTTTGTTTCATCATTACAATACTGAGCATGTTCAGTTTCTCAAGAATCATGTTATGGTGGTTGTGCTAACATCACTTGACCTCTGAATTACTAAATCACAAAGTTTATTTGACATAAACCAGGCAACTGGTGAGCGACCTAGGGTTAAGGTTAGAATGCATTTCCCTCAAGAGCTACAAAGATAGAAACTAGAAGATGTTACCTTTCAAATCAAATATCTTAATTCATCTTGACCTTACAGTTCTTGTGTTATAAACTTTACATTTAGGTATTGCAAAAAGGAAGAAAACTGTAAATGCGAAACTAACCAATCCCCCACTGGATGGACGTTAAAGCCCCGTTTCCATTAGTACCTACTCGGATCGGCTCTCCATGGTTCAACTCATTACAATCGAGTACTACCTAATGTGTGTGGTCATTGTTATAGCAACATGGCCAAGCTTCCCGTGACATAATTTGTATGCAACAAGAAAGCTACAACAAAGGTGGACGTCGAGGCGACGATATATCTGCTACTTGGTCTGCAGCTTTTCGTCAGACTCGGGGACCACTGGATTGTTTTTTGTAGCCATTTCCCTCGTTGCCAGGTTTCAGAAATGGCGGTTTTGATTTTCGTAACAAGGTGCTCTCGTGTCTCATCAAGTGACACCACTGACCAGCCAATCGGTGGCATGCAGTTGGACAGCATCACATTTTAGCACCTGCTTAGATTGCTTTGCAACCCCTGCCGAACAGGTAATATTTTTGTACCTGGTACCAGGTACGATGATCTGATGGAAAACCCTGAATACCATGGTGAGTCGATCCGTGTTGGTACTAATGGAAAAGGGGCTTAAGAGATTAATTAGCAAGCCGATCAATTACTACATCATTTATTAACGATATTAAAAAGAGGATAAGATGCATAATGATCTTTCAGATTTTGCTCTGCATGTTACTTGATTGATTGATCTATCACACCATACATTCAATATTCTGTAATAATTTATTAGAACGGCACATTCAATATCAAGGAACATAGGTGAACAAAAATGAACATCCATTTTTCAATGCCCTGCTATTTCCACGGCATTGAATAATGTTTTGTCAAAGCCATCAGTGTCTCACATTTATGTCCTTTTACTGTGCTGCATGATGCACCAAGCTCTGGCAATAGTGAGATACATCTGGCACAACTAGTCATTTTTGCAGGGGTCCAGGGTGTGAGGGGGCAAGTTTTACCCTAAACTGTCTTTCTCTATACCTAACCAAGCACTTTTTAGTGCCTACCCTAAGCAGGTAGTTTTTAGTGTTTGAATTAAATGGTAAATGGACTGATTCTTATGTAGCCCTTTTCTAGTCTATTTGAACACTCAAAGTTAACTTTAAAAGAAGCATGTAAAGCTGATGACAGGACAGCTTCACCTGCAAATACAGTAAGTTGCTTTTCATTGTTCTGGAACTTTTTGAAGTTGAGCAGCTGAGCAGGAATCCATGGTCAAGATCAACACTGAGCAGGGGCCTATTCAATCCAGATATAAACCAAAATGAGAGAGAATGTTTTTTGGGGCGGTTTTTTAACTTGTTCACTCAATAAGCAAATTTTCATTCAAGTATGTGAGCATCTGATCCTGATATCCAGTCCTTGTAATACATCCACGAACCTGCCACTGTTCAATCGTATGCCTGCTTCAGGCCATCCGTGACATTCCATACTAAAAGAAATGTCAGACAACTAAGTACAATGATGCCGGTTTGTGGTGTTTACTTTGGTTATAAGAAACAAAATAACAAATCGTGTGTAATCACCTGTAGTTTTGAACTTGTAATTTGACAAAATATTTTCCAGAATGGATAATTCATGCAGAAATGCAAAGAGTCAGACGTGCATGGAAGCACAAAGAGACAAAGTGGTCTCAGAGATAGAGCAACTGAGGGTTTGCTCATGGACCTGAAATGACTGGGTACAGTATCACGCCAGAGAGCTCCATTAGAGATAATTGGATGGATTTCATATTAATATATGCTCTGTCATTTAGCATTGCACACAGGCTTAACCTCTGCGAGGGATTTCATCCCCTGCCAAGTCCTGCAATCATACACTTCACACTGATCATAATGGTTAGAATACTGTTCCAAAGCAGGCAGAATGTACAAGTGTTAAAAAAAAATTTGAAAAAGGGGGAAAAACATGTTTCTTTTAATATCTTTTGCACTCTTTGCATTTATTTAATCTTCTGGGTTTAAGTGCAGCACTATTGTTACATTTGAAAGAGACTGTTGTACAGGTGGACACATTGACATCTCACTGCTGATCTATTATTTAAGTGAATATATGCTATATATGACCTAATAAAGATTAATAACATTATACACAGGTATTATTACCTTTTAATAATTGTTACTTTATATACTGTTTCAAAATGTTAACAAAATCTTTGTGGTTCTTATTAGCTTTTTTTTTTTCAATCAGTGCACAGACATTTATTCACTGGGTACAGCTAGTCTGCCCATTATTTCATTGCTAAACTTTGTCGAGCTTAATTTTTTTATTAGGATTGACATGCGTTTTTGTTTTTTTTTTCTTATGAATTACCAGCTTTTTGCAGCATGCAGATCTAAAGTGGGAACATTGCTTTATTACAGTTAATAAATATTATCTGTTCTTTCACAGCGCCCTCATCTAGAACTAATGGTTATTAACAAGTTATTTTTTATGAGCGCTTAAGCAAGTCTTATCAAATTATAAATGTTTTTCAGAGTCAGTGTTGGTGCATGAAGAAATGTGCACTATTAGGGGAAGGTTTGAATGATCATGTTGAGAATCTGCAGGATTTTTTTTAAAACTTGTTTTATCTTTTCTTTTTCACCACATCAGTTGTCAGTTGATGTAGTAGATTTCCTGAAAGGCATCAACCAGGTCTACATCAACCTGTGTTGGTTTTGGTCACACACCCACACACGCACGCATGCATATATGCAAAAATCAGACACACATTCTAACGTTAGAATAGAACATTAGAATAATCTTTGAAAAAAACAAGTCTTTGATCTGACCGAGATGTCATGATGATGTCATAGCCCAGCTGAGATGACAGTCCATAAAGAGGATCTACATCTGATATAGTTTAGTGCTTAAAGGACCTTGACCTGACAGCGATCAAAAACATTTTGAGAAGTTTTGAGAGAATTTTACAACAGCAACCAAAACTATTTTGAAACGTTTCTCACCAATTGAAGAGCACACAAACACATTTCACCATGTCATGTGAAATATTTGAAGGGAGCATTTTAGGAAAGCACTACAAGGTAGAAGCTTTCCTCGGAGAAGGCACCTTTGGTGTTGTAACCAAGTGTCGCAGTACAAAAACCAACCAAGCTGTAGCTATTAAAATCAACAAGAGCCAACCTGAAATTTGGTTATTGACTTTGGCCTAGCACGTCCCGTGTCTGCAGTGATTCCTGGTACCTGTGTGCAGACAATTTGGTATAGAGCACCCAAAGTTATGCTTCATATTCCATATAATGAAGCAATTGACATGTGGTCTCTGGGGCTGGTAGCTGTGGAGCTTGCTACAAGGGTTCCACTGTACCCTGGGAATAT
>VVHJ01048558.1:0-11579 GCA_015107715.1 Tylochromis polylepis | reverse complement strand
GTTTAAAGAGCGCAAAGCTTCTGTGGAGGCAGAAGGGGGTCGATAGCAACAAGCAACTGTTATGCCAAGACCCTTTGCAATATTCACATTCAGAGCCAAAAATTCCAATTGATTCTGATAGAACTATTGTAGCATCAAATTTTGACTTAACATAAGCAGCAACACCACCACCTTTCTTAAGCCTATCGGTGCGATAGATATTGTAGCCAGCCATGCTGACATGTTCATCAGATATATATTTAGACAACCAAGTTTCAGAAATGAGGACAATATCTGCATCTGTTGATTGAACCCAGATCTTGATCATATCCATCTTGGGTAACAAACTGCGCACATTAAGATGAACTATCTTCAGCCCAGGTGAGGATTTAAATTCAGATGGTGTCTGACTACATTGCAGCTCAGGGCCTGGGTTAGGTTGTACATTACCAGATAAGAGCAGCAGTAAGACGATCAGAAGTCTCTGCTTTGTGACATTACTTATTGATTTTGACTTATAAGATGTAGAAACAAAGCAGGATTTTTCATAACTAATTTTATAATTGTACAAAGCAAGAAGGTTTTGAAAATGAGGTAAATCTTTCTGTAATTCAAGTGATAAATTAATGTCCTGTTCCAAATACATTAGAAATTGAACAGGATGTATAGCAGCAGTGACGCATGTAAATCTGGGGACCATGTCTCGCAGAATGGGGACAGTGTTAAATGATCTCATCTTAGAAAAATTGAGTGTCCAAGGGTCCCCCACAGCCAATAAGCAAAGTAAAGTAATTAAAAAAGCCATTATCCAAAACACACAATGATTGTTGATGCTGAATTAAATAGGCTACACAAACCTAGGATGGCAAGTAAGGCTCCAGCCAGAAGTTCAGGTCCTGGTGGCTTGCTAGCAGAGGGCTTCTGCTAGCACATTCACCAATGTGGTGTAGAAGGCTTCAATCAACAGCACAGCACCCGATGTATTGCAAATGAGCTTTTAGAGCTACACAGCCCTCGGTGTGGTGCTGATGTCTTCCACTAGCAACACAAATGCAATTGGTCTAGCCGGGAGCAGAGGCCATGATGTGATACAGACAGCCCCAACCAGCAGCACAGGCCCTGGTGTGGTGCCTATGGATCCAGCCGGCAGCGCAGGCCCTGGTGAGGCTCAGTCGGTTTATGCTAGCAACACAGGCCCTGGTGTGGTGCCTATGGGTCCAGCTAGGCCCTGGTGTAGTGCAGATGGCCCCAGCCAGGAGCACAGGCCTTGGTGTAATACAGATGGGTCCAGCTGGCAGCACAGGCCCCCGGTGCAGTGAGATGGCCTCAGAAGACAGCACAGGCCCTGGTTGAGGCTCAGTTGGTTTATGCTAGCAGCACAGGCCCTGGTATGGTGCAGACAACTTCACAAAAACTTCACAAAAATTCACAGCAGACAGCAGACAAAGCAGACATTCAGCAAGGAGACGTGCTGCTGCCATCTTGGATGGCAGTTTGAAGTATTTTACATGAACATCGTCTTTGGATTTAGATTAATAGCAACTGGTCCTAAGTTTGTTTCTATTGTGTTACATCTATTGTTAATACACTGTGATGTCTATTCCTGCACTTTAAGGTTGTCTTACATTAAATCTAAGAGAAATGCTATTTCACCTTTACTGCATATAGAAAGACTGACTCACACTGAAAGCCAGGTCAGTTTGAGAGAGAAGCTAATGTTTGAGGTCAATGCTAAAACTCGAGATTGTCCAAAACAAACTAATGGGCTTGAAATGTGATCCTGGCCTACAGTCCAAGGCTCAAGGACACCACGGTCAGAATTACAGAGCTGGTTAAAGACAAGAAACAGTTGGTTACTTAAAGGAAGAAGCAATTAATTGTGGGTTACTCTTGTATTTCCCAAAGACAGAATTTCCAACCACCTTAATAGGCTTTGTGTTAGTGGAGAGAGAATTTCCACACTTGGTCCTGGGAATACAGCTTTCAGTCTCTTCCTTTCCAAGGAGTAGTTGCCTCCATCAGGCTGGCCTCAGGGTTCCTCCAACACTCTGGACTACAGTGGAATCTCGACTTCCATATGAATGTGGCCTAAATCACACACATTAAAACATTTATAATAAAACATTCAATAGTTGAAATAAAAAACAACAATAATCCCAACCCAATGTTTGGTAGGGAGATCCTCTCACTTATTGCCCTATACCTCGTTCTGTAACACAAAGGAATTGTGGGGTTGAATTACTTTTGGAGCCAGCCTCAAGTGGCTGTTAGAGGAACTGCAAACACAAAAGTGCAGGTTTTATTTCATGCAGGTTGCTGCTTCGTCTTGTCTGTCTGCAGGTATACCTGCTTGACCCCACAGGACATAAAGTCTCTTTTAGAAAGCCTCTAGTACAGCTGCAGTGTCACCTCTATCGCTGAGAAGCCTTTTTGTTTTGGGAGAATGACTCTTTAAAGTGCATGGATTCAGAGTTTAAAAGACAAACGACAGAAAAGGATCAACTAAGTAAACACACTCATATTTTTTCAGTAGTCTTCTTGTCTTGTGTGTTTTGTGCATTCCTTTGCTGCTCCTCAGACACAAGGCTGCCATAGGTCACAGGGACTGGGTGGAGGTGTTGGTGGTGGGGACCTGTCTGAGGAACGAGGGTTGGTGGAGTATCCATAAATGTGCTTCAGCTGGTGTACGAGACTTTGAGGGACGGTCTTTCACAGGGAGCAGTGAGGGGGCTATCTCGGCCTGGCCTGCACAGAAGAGCTTTTGTCAGGAATCACCAACACCTCTACCTCCTGCTCCCGTCCATCCACCCAAGCAGCAGCGAGCATAGCCCCCCCCCCACCCACCCAATCTCTACTTCTGGCTGCTCTGCACTCTGATGAAACCTTGGGCCGTAACTGCAGGGGTGCTTATGTAACCAAAACATCACAGACACCTGGCAGAGATGAAAGGCGTCCGGCTCATTTTTCACTCGCACTTTTACCGGCTATTTCTATGCTGAAATGTGCCGTAATAACACTCTGAGACCTCTGCAACTTCAGAGATGGGAGGCCCTTTCTGCTCGTGTAATACAGCAGGTGAGAGGCCACAAATACTGCAGCCATGGTGGCAGTTGTCATGGTGACTTGAGCCCTGATGCCAGTCCAAATCTTCCCCTGGCTTCTCTGTTGAGACCCAAAAGCAGGATCCTGGGCTGCAACCAACGCTGAAGAGGATTGTTTTTTTTCTCTTATTCTCTCATTCCTGCCAATGAGCTGATGATGCATGTCAGTAGAAGCCAGCTGAAATGGCACGCTCAGTGGAGATTGAAGACTAATGGACTCATTCAGTGCAGCCAAATGTTGTGCAAAGAGGATAAACAACCTTTTTGGCTTTTTTCTTTTTCTCTTTCAGGCTGCTTTCTTCCCGGTGCTGATATAAACAGATGGGAAAATGAGTTTTGTTTATCATAGGAAACAGGTGCTTGCATGCACATAATCACATGCCATACACAGAAGAATAGCCCCCCGTGCCCACTTGTGGCTCGGAGAATGGGCTCCAGCTGGGCATGGTGTATGTTTCACAAACGAGTGTTTTGAGCGCCCTTACAGGAGGCATTCATCTGAGGATATGACTGTTCACAGGGGACAATGAGAGCTGATAGGGTCCCTGTGATTGTGATAAATGAGCTGACACAAATTAGAGCCTGAGATGCAGGCTAATTACAGGAGATTTTAGCCCCTTTAAAGTAATAGCACACAGGCCCACGGAAAGCAGCCCAGTGCCGAACAGACAGACCTACACGAGGCCTTCTGTAATAGCGAGGGGGCCTTTTTGTGTGGTGTGTGTGTGTGTGTGTGTGTGTGTGTGTGTGTGTGTGTGTGTGTGTGTGTGTGTGTGTGTGTGTGTGTGTGTGTGTGTGACTGCGTGTGTGTGGGAGGGCTGTCTGGAGACACAAGGTCTGCCAGACTGACACAAACACACTACATCATTCCAAGTCCCACAAATAAACTGGGGAGAGAGTTTGCTTGCGACATCTCCTAAAGCCTGCAGAAAGCTGGATATTTTGCTCATCATCTTTCATTTATTTATTTTTTTAAATTAACAATTTTCAGGCCCAAATCCTCCAATTCAGTTTTCCCCAGAAGAATCCTCTTGCCAGAAAATGCTCTGAAACTACAACTAGACCATAAGAAAGCACTCTCATACAGCTGAAACACAAGCTTATCCCCATCAGCTCTCCAGTTCTCTCACTTTTTCTGCTTTCCGTCTCAGCTCGGCTCCCATCTCATCAAACTTAGTTTTATTCATGAGGCAGCCCCTGCGTCCCCGCCACAGCAGGTATATGAGGGACAAACATTCAGCCTGTCCCTGTACCTCTCTATCTAAAAAGAAAGAAAGTATGCAAACTGAAGCCCCCGCCAATGCTTCAGCTGATCAAAAGCTCTGCTGGAGGCCACTGCTGATGTTGATGGCTGGGACAGAGTGAGAGAAACCCATAAATTCACTGCAGGACGTCAGCATTTGCTTCCTCTAAGACTGTAAGCAAGGGATGAGCAAAGCATTTTGCTTGGAGAGAAGTTCTCTATGGATTGTTTTACGAGACTGAAGCGCAACATTGGTGTGAAAATCTGCATAAAAACAACATAAAACATTTAAAGCTGTAACGTCTAATCTGACAGTTGTTTAAAATGTGTGCATTATAACTGACTTTAAACTGGCTGTTTATTAACATTTCAGTCATTTCATTATCTGACATTATTTACATGCCTGCTGCTTCTCCGACACTTCATTATCCAGACTAGTCTGATTTCATGATCTTCATTAACACTGACATATTTTTATTTACAAAATCAAACTGGGTAAACTCCTTTTTTATCTATGTAAGTAAGTATGAATTAGGTGGCATTATAGCATTTTAAAAAGATACCATCAATTAAACAGACAGTTTAAAAATAAATAAACAAATACATAATAATCCTAATTGTCTGCCTGTTTTAAGAGTCCACAGAGTCAACTAATGGTAGCTGTAGTGGCAGATTGTTCCACAGCCTTCGCTCCTCTGGATGTCTCCTCTTTAATAAGGTACCCAGGACTTTATTTTACACCTTGTTCATGAATAACCTCCAGTGCACACTAAAGCTGGATGTTTTTGTCTCCATGGGAGAGTTTAAAGCTCTAAAGAATTTTTAATTCTAAGCTGGAACTTGCATTTTGTGTTATGTTACGTTCTTGCCCTGATTTGCTTTATTTTTATCCCACACCTGTTCATGTTACATTTGATTTAATATTCTTTTAACCTCATAACGGTGCACTTTCTTGGGCAGGTCTCCCTTGAAAAAAGAGATTTTGATCTCCAGCTGCTTCCTGGTTAAATAAAGGTGAAATAATAAAAAATAAAAAAATTCAACAACTGTTTCTCTGCTGGTGTTCTCGCCTGTATTACAAGGTTTATTTAGTACAAATCCTTATTGTCAGAGCAGTTGAGCTACCCTAAAATGTGTCCATGCACCCTTTGGCAACTGCTGAATTACCCCCTGCTGTAGGAGTAGCTAACCCTGGTTGTAGAAACTGCAGAAAAGACAATGTGATTTGGTTTGGTGAGAAGCTTTGATTCAATCTGCTGAGCCTAGCCGGCGGTCTGCAGGCAGAGCAATTTCCCATGTGTATGTGTCTATTTGTGTGTGAGCCTTTTTCTAAACCCAGGGCTTTTGTCAGACATCCTAAAAAAGAAAATTCAGACAGTAAAATGACTTATTGTTACTGTTTAAATACCAACTGACATATCAGATACACGCACATCGGTGCATTCTCGCACTGTCTCCAATGCTCACCATCAACATCAGATACAAGCTGACAACACCCACATCTTCCGCCCACAGCAAAAACAAACAGGAGGAGTGAAAAAAAAATGGTGATAACAACTTTGACCCCTCTGGTGAAATTAGTGATTTACATGTTTGGTTACAGAAATATTTCCTTTAGAGTGAGTGGGAGGTGTTCATCATAATTTCACTTTTGGAGTTAAAGGGGTCAGAGAAGAGCTTTAAAAGAAGCCACTCCTCAAAATTTGGAACAATAAAGTGAGAGACTTTATGATATTTGTCTTAAAAACTCAAATATTTAACATTTATGTGTAGACACAGACATTGCTCTGACTAATTAACAAAAAATTGGACATGAGCTTTTCTCGGTATTGATAATTTCAGTATGGCAAAGCCGTAATGATCAGCTTGGGCAAATAAATCTGTTGGGCATTTTTCTTGGCCTTCAGACAATAATTCTGATTGCTACAGTGCTGAACGGGACAGGCGCAAAGAAAAAAAAAGATTATTTCATTTTCTCAAAAGTTCCAAAATATCTAATAAATGGCTTGTGATTTTGGCCAAAAAACAATTTGAGTCTGACCATTTCCAAACCTGTTTATATTTCCTGTCATGACACAACCAATCATTTAGGTTTTATATTAAAAAAATAACACTGGGCATCGTGTGTAGCTGCTTGTAATCTTAACCTAAAAAAACATCTAAAGATCGATTTGGAAGAGCAAACTGAGAATTTTACATTCACTTCTCCCAAAGTGCCACTGAGGGACCTTAAGGAAACTCACCTTTGAACACATACACACATTCCTACAGAGGGGTGACCGGGGTCAGAGTTACCAGAGTGCAGTAAGCATACAGGCTAGCATAACTTAAACCTCTAAAGGCATTCCAGCAAGGTCATACAGTCCACTGATGCAGACAAACTGCTTCTGTTCAGAACACGTGGACATGAACAAACATGAAAAAGACAATAACCAAGCATGAGGAACTTTTCGTCTCGTGATAGTATCCTCATGGGTGAAATCGATCAAGTGAATTGAAGATAAAAGCTAAAAGAAATTAATTTAAAAGCAACTATGTGATAAGATTACATTCACATGTCTGATGGTAACGGTTCATTTAAAGTTGAGTCATTTAAGAACAGCTGTTGCAAATAACTCATAAAACTATTGATTTATTCCCTCAGAAAACACCTCTCTGGTTGGTTATCAGTTACAAAAACAATATGCAAGATTGGTTGTATTTATTCTAAAGACTCAAATTTGTCCTTTAGGTCACTCAGAAAACAGCTCTCGACAATTCTGCAGCATCTCCCAACCACACCCTACTGAGTGCATAAATCCCAGGGGTTGTAAGATGATTAAAAGGAAGGAAAATATATCTAAGCTACACAGCAGGTAATATATAATATTGCCCACATCTATGCACCATTCTTGTTAAATACTGCCAAGTTTCAGGGTGCTATCATGTATTAAAATAAACGGGCCTTAGATGGGAACACTATTTGAATGAGCTGTCACGAGAATAAATTGCCTTATCATAAAATAAGCCAAAAAGTTGGGAAGTAGTGTTTTTGGTCCATTTGTTAGACTTCAACCACAACAAATGGACTTTAAGCTGTAAAATGCAACAGCTGACTGTAGCAAATATTGATCATCAATCATTAACTTCATTATTCAACTGATTTATTCCCAGAAAATTAATTAATAGTTATTTTATAATGCAGTGTCTTTTGGGGCCATTTAATGACTGGAAGCTCTTTTTTTTTAGCTGCTTTTGATCTTGCTTTTATATGTATGTTGACATTGCATTGGCTCTTCACGATTAACTATCTTTTGACCAAAAGAATCATGAAAGGAATAACTGATGACAACAATAATTAAAAGTTGGTGGTAACTAAAAAACTCTGAAACGCTCTCACTAAATGTAGGAAAAGTCTAATTATTTCCTTTGTTGCGTGCTATTAGCCCCTGAAGGATAAATTCTCATTCTGCTTGTCTTGCCTCCAACACCGAGGCCAGAGGCCAGGCAGCGGATAGAGTCCGGCTTCTGTAGCGCTAGAAGAGCTACTGCCTCGCGCTCAAGGACAACTAGGTTGAGTTGAAACTACACACTGGCTTATATTTGCTCTGTTTTCATTCTCTATGAGACCAGTGAGGTGCAAAAATATCAAAGAAGTGAACCAGATGACAGCTCTGCCCTCCACATCGCACACTCCCTTCACTAATCCAGCTGCTCACCCTCGTCTTCGTGTCCTGGGGGGAGGGTCCTCTCGCGGATGGTGTAGTTGGCAGAGAATCCCTCTCTGGCAATGGCGTTGTCAGTGGTGATGGTCATGGACAGGATGCCCGTGTAGGAGATCACTCGGCCCGGGGACGTCTGGCCACAGTATCTGCCAATGTGAGGGCCCACTGGGAGGAGAAGGGGGATGGGAAGAGTATGGGCAACAAGGAGGGAGAAAGAAAAGGAGATGTCAGCTTCATCACTCATCACCCGACCACAGAGTGCTTTCTTTTGTTATTCACTCTGTCCTATACTTCCCTTGCCCTCATGAGAAATATTACATGACATCAACTAAATCTACTTCTTATATTTTGCATAGAACCCAAATTTGAAAAGTTCGGATTTAGATTTAGAAAAACTTAAGTCTGCTCTGAACAAACACAGTTTGGAGCTCATCTCCTGTCAGCGACAATCTCCCACCTCTCAGGAGTGATGTGACACCTTAGGGGCAGAAATAAAGGTGAGATGGCAGGCAGCAGAAACACTCATTCCCACCACATATTGTTTTGACACTCCCTACCCTAACACTCCAAGTGAAGTGTATATACAGGATCACATAACTTTTGTATCAAGTGAGTGCAAGGTATTTTATTCTGATATCACATCTTGATTAAGTTTTAAACTCGTATCACATGGCATCAAATTATAACAATGGATGGAAAAACTTTAATTTTTTTAGCTGCAGTTCTGTGGGAGGAGTAAAATATGTCAGATACATTAAAAATATATTTTTGAAGGGTCCAAGAACAGATTTAGGAAGAGTTACCTGTTTCTTTTCCCATGTTAACAACCAAAAAATAAATAAAAGCTGTGTTTAAAACATCACTTTCATGCCACAAACAAAACATCCATTTTACAACATAAAATGTAAAAGATCTGTTTCAGCTTCTTTGTACAAATTTCCTACAAAGTGCATTGTAATTACCAACACTAATTATGAGGAAACATATACAGTAAACAGCCATCTATTGAAACCCCCAATTTATATTTATTTACAGGGAAACTTTGTCTTCAATTTGCTGAATTAATTCCTTGCACAAAAATGTCACTTTTTAAAAAACGTTCAGCTGGTTTGCTGTTCCTTGATTCATGTATACAAGTAGTAACTGAAATGCAAACTCTGTGTGCTCTGTACAAAACAAATATTTGAGCTTGTTTGAGAAACACAAACTATTAGAGAACTTATTGAAGGAATTATGCTTGACACCCGTTTCATGTTTATATCCTTTTACAATGTCACTGGACTGAGTCTCCAGTCATGGGTAGACATGATTCCTTCTACACATGGTTGGTGGGTGTACTTCAGTATAAAGAATGAAATTATAAAAATTGCAAAACCAGAATCTAGTTGGATAAACAATGACAAATAAGCATATTTGAAGCAAACTGTCCCTTTAAAAGTGCTGTAGCCTGTAGCTACATGACCACGCTCAATCTGGCAAATGATGAAAAAAAAAATGCAGATACAGTCAACAATGTTAGTTTTAAATAATAATAATAATAATAATAATGCAAAGTGGTGTAATTTTGTTTAACCCTGTTAGGTCTATGTCATCATAGGTGGTAACCCGAACCCTAAATATATTTTTATTTTTAGGGAAAAATGTGAACACTTTTTTATTGGGTTTCAGTTAGAATGACCATTTTCTTTATTCCCTGACTACAAAGACATGGAAGAAGAATTTAATAATAACAAACATGACCGATTCTGATTGACTAGCGTTACAGTTAAGGTGGGGTTGGGGTCTTCGGTGACAACAATTCAGACCTCAGGAGGTTAAAGCTCCTGAAAACCATTCAAAACTATTGTTTTTACTTGGGTAACAGGCAGAACCAGCATACTCGGGATTTGTTTGCTGGGAATTTCCCTTTCAGTAAAGGAGATGTTCACAGTTAAAGATAAAATATGAGAGAGTCACCGGAACACCCGCTGTAACATCATGTGTTTTTATGTGCAACACACAGTCACACGCTGTCTCATGTCTGAAGACTCTGAGTTCCACATCCACAGGTGGTCCCCTGTTTCATCCTCTTCTTATCTGTGAGAAACAATGTGAGTCTTGCCTGCTGCTTTGAGGAGATACTGCGTCTGCGATCTCTCAAAGACCCACGGAGCAAGATTCAGTTTTACATGTTACAAAAATTAGACTTCTCTAACAATTTCCTTCAGCTTTTAGAGGCAAACCAGCCAAACAGAAACATGAGGCGGTCACAGCAGGAATGCTGAGCTTCACTACTCTGATGGATTATGTTTATCAGTTACAGTTTAAAGCAGGTAGTCGACAATCTGTGACGGATTACATTTTGAAACTACTTCAGCCTTATCAGAGGTGTTGTGAAAATAGTTTTGCTGCAAGGCTGTCAGTTGATGCAATCAGCCCCCTGGAAGCAGAAACTCCTGCAGGCGATATGGCTCCATATACATCTAAGGAAATGGTTATATCTGAAGCAAGCACCAAGGAAAAATGAGGAAGAAAATTACATTTCAGCACTCTTGACATCACGAGTTATCAGTTTGTAAAATAAAATAAATAGGGCTTTGTACAACTTTGTAATATTTAGTTCAAAGCTGACGGTTTCTCTAACTTCTTTGAATAATCTGTGGTCTCATTCAAAAAAAAAAAAAACCAGACAAATTGAAGTAACCTAAAAAATAATGAGTTCATGAATGCATAGTAACATCAACAGAAAATAGGATGTTGCAAAAAAATTGCACTTTGGATGTGTGTGTATGTACAGATGTTAGTTGGTGATGATGGACAGTTGTCAGATTGTTTGTTTTGGTATTCAAACAGCTTCTGTAACAGCTACCAATCTTCCCAAAATTTATCAGCTAATACAAGAAATTAAAGAAGCAATCTAATATAAATATGCACACGTAAAGCTCTGACAGCTGGTGGTCTACTAATCATAAGTTTCTATTCCCTGCACCACACCTCACATGTCTGTGACAGAGAAAAAGTGCTGCATGAGGTGGATGTGGCTTGTATAAATCAAAATCTGCTGGAAGCACTAACTGTAGGCAGTGCGTTAGAATCATAAAATGGATAAACTGCATCATAGTTTTTATAGGTTTTCAAAGATTTCAGGCACATCTTGTAGCCTTTCCAAAACAATTGGACAAACCCCGAGAACTAATGAAAGCCATGAACTTTGTTTAAAAGCTCTGGTAAAACTAAGAAAGTGCACATGGCAGTAGGAATTTTTCATCAAAAAGATGAAAAGCTTTGATCGAGATATTTACTTGGCAATGGTTGCATTGTTTTGGTGAGATAATATGTGAAAAATGTCTTGTAAAGAATCTTTTTTGAAGAATTAAAAAAAACAAAAAAACAAAAGACCATTGGATTTTTTTCTCATTAAGTCCATTCAGAAGAAAGGGCTTCTTTTTGAAGAATTGATTTACAGAAGAAGAAAAAACCGTGGCTAATGAGAATCTTTGATGTGTGCGTGAAGGTTTGTTGGGCTGTAGAACTACATGCCGGTCTCAACCCTGCTGCAGAGAAGCTTTGTTG
>VVHJ01048557.1:0-10964 GCA_015107715.1 Tylochromis polylepis | reverse complement strand
CTAATAACAGATTAAATGCCATGTTGAGGCTGTCATTTTTAGCATCTACATGGATGTTAAAATCACCCACAATAATTATTTTATCTGAGTTGAGCACTAAATCAGATAAAAGGTCTGAGAAATCAGACAGAAACTCTGTGTAAGGCCCAGGTGGATGATAGATGATAACAAGTAAGACTGGTTTCTGAGTTTTACAGCTGGGGTGGACAAGGCTAAGCATCAGGCTTTCAAATGAATTAAAAGTCTGTCTTGGTCTTTCATTGATTAATAGGCTGGTTTGACTAAGTCATGGTTAAATCACAGTGCATTCTGTGTGGATTTATAACTGTTTAAAAGGTTGTTTTTGTGAGAGATCCATTAGATAAGATACTTTGAACCATAAGATAACCTTTATCTAATGTATAACCCTTGAATGTGTTCAGAGAAATTTCCCTACACACTTCCAGCTCCCCTGAACACATTCACATGTTTTTACTTGTTTCCATTTTCACTGCCAGTAGCAATGCTAATGTGACATAACAGTAACTGACAGTTGATATAACAACAAGAGGAAATGTAGGATTTAGGATTTTGTGGTCAGACCTGTGTGTTTGTATGTGTCATGGGTATCATGATGAATGTGGTGTTGGAAAAGCAGAGTTTTCACAAGGAAAGTTGAATTTTAATGTGTAGCTGTTCCCTGTAATACCATTACACTAATTTGGAATAGCAGAACTGTGTTGGTGCACTTCTCCGATTATGGTCTTTCATTTTTTGCAATTCTGTTTCTTCATTTTCTCTTTGTGATGCTTGACTGTGTGTGGATGCTCAGGGATGCAAGTAGAGAGGAAATGTCAGCAAAAATATTACTTTGATGGGTGACCATCTCGCTATATTTCCCCTCATTGCATATGTGCTGAACACAGGCCAAGCAACCCCTGACAACCTGGGTTGCTAGGGAAAAATGTGTACACCCCAAATGGTTGGCAAGTGATTGTTGTTTGCTGGTAGTGAAATTGTTCCAAAGAGGTATACGGTGCTGCTCCGACATTCTCCGTCCATTTGCCATGGTCGCTAGTAGTTTACATGTAAGACGTCACTCGTCTGATTTGTCAGTAGCTCTCCGAACGGTAGTGAAACTGGCAAGTGTGGCACAAATGTGAAAAAGAGTGTTCCCCCATTCAAAGTAAAACTTTTGCTTTGAAATATTGGTTGAGCCAGTGAGGCACCACTTTTATGTTACAGGTAAACATTTGGATTTGTGTCACATTTTTTTTCAGGTTTCAGCATCATCTTTGCAACCCATTTCACCAGCCAATTAGGGGATACACATTTTTCCTTAGTGACCGGAAGTTGCCACAGGGTTGCCGATTGACCTCTAGGCTTGGTGACTGAGGCTTTGCACAGTTGGTGTTTTTGAATTTTTTAATATATTTTTGAATGTGGTAGTTGCTCATGCTGCGATTATGTCTACACCAATCACCATACACTTAAAAGGTTCCTCTTCAGGGTTTCTTCTTCCCTGGATCCTGCAGGGTGGATACCCAAAACAGGAAATAACTTCCAGGAGTTAGGAACTGTGGAAATAACTTTTTATTTGATTAAATTTAAATGTATTTGTTTTAAATTACAGCATTATGCTTGGAATTAGAATAAACACATTTCTAAAATTAAAAAGTATTGTTTGTTGTATGTATGTTAGAGCATAAAGCTAAATCGCTTATATCTGTGATAAACTCTAATTTATCTTTTAGCACTGATTAATGAAGTTCTTTTGAAGTGTTATAGTACTTGACCTGAGTTTCACCTGACTGAAACATTTTAAAAGCGTTCTTCTGGTCAGAGCTGCTCATCTTTATTTCCTGTCCTGCAGCATGAAGGAGCAGGTGCCAATGAAATTGGAAGGGACTTCATCATCGTGCTCTCGCCTATCACATCCCCTCACGTCATTTCATGAAAAATAAATGGGTACACTTAAAAACTGGTGAGCCGTTCTTTGACCTCCATGTTTCCTGTTCTGATTGTCTTTGTGTGTGTGTGTGTGTGTGTGTGTGTGTGTGCGTGCTAGGGAGACAATGTGTGCGTATGTGTGTGGCTATGTGAGGACACAATGGTGAGCAGTATGGATCAGTATTAAGCTGAAAAAAGAAGAATCAGATCATTAACTGGTGGGCCAGCTGCCATCGCTGCATTACCTGCTCTTCAATCTCTCGGTGTGGTCACAAGACAAGGTCAGAGGTTCTCTGGTGTGTCCCCCACCCCCAGAGCGTGTGAATGATGGACCCCTTGTGCCCAGGCCAGTTTTAGCAGTGGATTACTGTTTCAAAGAGCTAATACACGGCAGCTTTTTCATCTCAATGTAGGGTGGAAGGTGAGGCTTTAAAATGAGGTTTATGGTTTATGAGCTCCGTGTTGTACAGTTACGAAGTGTGGTAAGTACCAGAATCTCTGCATGAGTGTGTCCAGATCCTCTGCCTCCCTTCCTTCTCTCCATTATCACGACAAGCCCGCTGGACGCCTCTGATCTCTGTTTTGGTCCAATCATCAAAAACCTGAAGTATTTAGGTCAGACTTTAGCCTAGCAAAGAGACAAGAGGAGAAAAATAACAGTGAGAAAAATAGAAAGTACACATACCACTAATGTCCTCTGTTCAGAGAGTCTCTCAAAGCAAAAACACCGCCAGATGCAGCTGCACAGCAGACAAAAAGCAGGCAAGTTATTTGTGCTAAAATCTTTGTGTTGTGATGTGTGTTTTTTTGTGTTGTGCATGTGGGGCCTTTGTATGTTTGTTTTTTGTTTTTTTCGTCTTGCTCACTCCTCTGTGTTAAAATGTAAGCCTAGTCTTAATCTCCTTGTAGCTGAGTATCAGGCTGGTGCTAAGACATTGATTGGACTTCCTCCTTAATTGAAACCACTGGAGGACCGCCCGCCAGGGGAATGTGGTTTCTGTGTGTGTGTATGTGGGGTTTCTGGCGCGTTAGAAGCTAGAAGTGAATTCTCAGGTGACCTCGATGAAACAGAGCGCTCACTTATCCTTATCGAATCCTAATCTTGAAATACATGTGCACACCACTGAGTAAGATGGCTTCTTATCCAACATCGTTAGGGCTCCAGATAGGGTTTCAGGACAAGCCAATGAGTACAGCAGCCCAGCATGATAACTTGACACAAGAAATTGTATGAGTGTCATCATTAATTCCTCCAAACACTCACACACTTACACATATTGTATCCATATAACAAGTGGTAAATAAATAGAAAAAACAAGTTTCATAGTAAGAATAACTTCACTGGCAGTTAGTACTGATTCTACAAGTACACTATATAATAATAATAATAATAATAATAATAATGATAATATTAATAATAACTTTATTTATATAGCACTTTTCAAAACACAGAGTTATAAAATGCTTCACAGTTCAAATTAAAGCTTCACACTGAAGATAAGTGTACATGTTAAAACATACATACACATGAACACACCCATAATCAGCCATATAGACAAAAGTACTGGGCCATGCTCACTTAATTCCAACATAGTACTGTGAAAGGATGCCATCATTGCAGTAAGACAGTTTGTGAAGTTCTTTCCCCCTTCTAGATATTAAAAAATAAGCTGAAAGTGGTATTATTGCAAAGTAGAAGCATTTAGGAAACACAGCAACTCAATCACGAAGTGGCAGACCATAAAGTTACAGTCGCTGAGTGCTGAGGCACATAGTGTGTAAAAGTCACCAACACTCTGCTGCCTCAATAACTGGAGAGCTGCAAACCTCTGGCATTAACATCAGCACAAAACCTGTGCACCGGGCGCTTCATGGCATGGGTTTCCATGGCTCCTGTAGGTGTAATATGTAGATGGCCTAGTACTTATGTCCATATATTGTATCACAAAGTCTGTTGGAGGGATGGAGCACCACTTTACCAAATAATATCCCCTTATTTGGTTTGTTGGTTCCTGCTGTTTAATGCTTTGATACAAAATCTCCCACAAATGTTCAGATCTGGTAATTGTGCATTATGAATTTATACTCAACAAAACATTTGGTCACCCCTTGTTCTTTCTAACTTTGGTATTTGTTTTCTTTTTATTATTCTTTATGTTTTTAATTGCAGTGCTTTTCTTGTAACATATGTGCTTTTTTGTTTCCAGTTTTGTATGCTGTGCTTTTTGGCTACAGTAAAGACTTTGAGACTCTTGTGTGTTAAAAGTGTTGTGTAAGTAAATATTGCATGCTTGCTTTCTATGGATGGGTACATTGCTATCCCGGAAGACTTCACTCCCGTCAGGATAGGAATGCTTCCTGATGGGAAAGGATGAAGGTGAAACTGTTCCTTCTAAAGGCACAAGCACACCACCAAAATGTCCACACAACACGATAAGGATGACAGATCCCCTCACAGCAGGGGTCAAGACGACTGTTAGCATTCGCCTGTAATTTATATTCCATTTGCATTTATGTTATCACATACAGGCTTCTCCTTTAAAATCAAGTATTGAGACTACAATTAGATTTATGTGTATAAAAAAAGAATAATTAATTTGCGGCTTTACTCCGTGTCCATGAGTTCAGCAGTATAGATCGAATTGTGTACATTCAGTCTATACATTGCTGAAAGTATTTTCCCCAATGAATTATGGATGTTATTTGAAAATGTTCAGTGTTCTTAAATGTCATCATTAAGCAGAACAAGGAGCAGCATCGCCAGTTCATATCCACAGAGGAGAGCAAAAATGTGTTTTTGTCTCTGCAGAGTTTGTGTGCGTGTGAAGAAAAAGATAAAAGATCCAGATCTATTCTATAGCTTGCATTATTCCTTTGTGTATTTGTGAGTCAGAGGGAGGAGGGTGGGGGGAGGAGAGACAATTCTTATGTGCATTGGAGGCAGCCAGAAGCTAGTGTGTATCTAAAGGCGTTCAGAGCAGGGATGATCAGAGGTTGCGAGCCCAACACATTCATCAGGGCTCTCCACAGGGACAGAAGTTGAGGCATGCCACTGAGACGAATAAAAATGCTGCGGACCAAAAAGAAATGAAATAATTTATTCCAGGAATGGAGTGGAGGGGATTTGGAGACAAGTGTGTGTGGAAGGGGAAGGGCAAGGGAATGGATTAAGGCTGCGTTCAGTGTCTGCGTGAGATAGAGGCTAGCACTGTGGCCCTGCGCTTTTTCCTATTCCACACACTGCTCTGAAAGGAAATTCAATTGCCACTTTCCCTCACTTTCTGCTGGGTTTGTGGGAGAGAGGAAAAGGGAGAGAGGGATGGACTCAGTGACTGAATGCAAAGTAAAAGCACGCATATCGAGTAATTTGCAAGGTGGAGGAATTTACTGAAAGATGAAAAGGCATCTCCAGCTTTATTAAAAACATGACAATGCTCTATGGCCCTTGCACATTATTCTACCAAACCCCTTCTCCAGTGTCTGTTTATCACATGTAACCAGCCCCCCATCATACAATTTTACACATAGTTTTATAACATATAATGTCGCCAGTACTATACTCTGAAATAAGTACAATTTAGTGGTTTCTTAACAACTGTTGAATGCAGCACTGTGTGGAAATTTCAGTGTATTCCCTGTGGCTCAAGATCTGTTTGTTTAATGACATCTATGCCAGATGGAGGAACTTGCCAGTCACACTGAGAGAAAGCAACAGAACTGGATATTTAAAAAAAAAAGAAAAAAAAAAAGAAGAAGAAGACACAAAAACAATAAAACTGAATGTGAATTGGTGAACAGGGCAAAGAAAATATTTTACCAGAGGATCAGCCCTCAAATACTGCAAGGTGTTTGAGGGCTCATCCTCTGTCATGTGGCCTGCATGAACATGCCAAGTTCAATTTCAGGTAGAGTATACTGCCAGTCTAACACCACTCCTCTGAGACACTAAGCCTTCTCACTACTCCTCAATCTCTCACTGCTTGTGGTCTTCCCCCATCTTGGATATACATTATGGCATGCCTGTGTTTCAGTAGAAATAACTGTCTTGCTACAAAATATATCAAAAATATCCAAACCTGTAATCTATGTAATAAACTGCACTTTGAATTAGTCTGAGATTAGATTCCAGTCATTTCTTTGCCTGTGTGTCTGCAGGTGCTGAAAGGAGGTTGGGTTGTTAACGTCCTCCTTCTGGCATTGATTAAACCCCTAAAAACTCATTACATATTCTTTTCCATAAAATTATCCTTTCACGGGGGTGGTTGTGGCTCAGGTGGTCAAGCACGTTGTCCACTAATAGTAGGGTTAGCATTTTGGTCCATGGCCATCGGGAGGCAGTGGCTTGTGTTAGTGTGTGGGGGGGAGTGTGAATGGGTAAATGAGAAATATATTTTAAAGGGCTATAAAAATGTGGATTATTCACAATTTAAAAAGCTTTAATTGTAACAATAATCTTTTGCTTCATGAAGTATAGTGTGTGTATATTCCTGCAGCCTCTCCTTCTGCATTGTAGAGCGCCACTGTTGTGTGGTGTGTAGTTTTAAAGTGCTTTGTAGAACCTAGTTAAGGTTATAAAGAGCTATAGCAGGGCTGAAATTTAAAACAACGACAACAACAAAAAAAAAAACATAGAAGACATGAGTTCTGGAGTTGACTAATGGCCACTAACACATTGCTTGTGCTGAAAAGTTCATTCTGCAGGTTAATACTGAATCACTAGCTTTGTAACAAGTGAAACCTTAGGCGGACTGAATTGGATGCAGACCTCTGAGACTGAAAAATGAATGCAGTGTGAAAAATTTGCAGTTCCCTGAGTAACCGCTCGAGGCTGGCTCCAAAAGCAGGTGCAGATCTGATATCTCCTCTTGGTGTTGTTCCCACATCATTTTAATAATGTTGGTCCAGGATTAATATTGCAACTGAAAAGTCACATTGTTGTGATGTCATAGCTTTGAAATGTGGAGAACAAAGAAATAAAAGCCTTTGCTTATATAAAACTCTCTTCTGGAACAAATGGTAAGCATTTAAGTATTTTCTTCATTCTTTTATACAATATAATAAATATACTATACTAACTTAGGTTTGCTATTAGCCAAATTTTGGTTACTCGTGTTGGTTTGCTAGTGATTGTTTTTAGTAGCAATAGCCAACTTCTTGGCTAATGCTAACTCAATGGTCAGACAATATCACTGGTCAGTAGCAATGCTGATCTTGGACCAGCATTATTATGATGATGGGTATATCAGATCAGATTTGTCGTTTTGTCTTGCAGCTTTTGGCTTATCCCAGGAGAAAATTTTAGATGCAGTTCTATTTATTGGTTTTCTTTTAAAATAGTTTTTCATGAGCCAAAAGCTAGCATTAGCTGAGAACGCACCAACTCTAGCCTCTTACGCCTGCTTTCACAAAGAGCACCATGGCTGTGGAGAAATATGTCAGCCAATTACTGGCTTAACTATAATGCAGTTTTCATTGGTGAAAGTTTGGTGATGGCATATTCACTAAAGCTACTTTTGGCTGCTACCTTCTCACAAAGGGTCGCTACAGCAGGTAGTTTCGGCTTACTCAGACACCCTACCCGATGCAAACCATAAGGGGATTTGTGTCTCTGACTGGTATTGAACCAGCACCCTTTTGCTTGTTAAGCAGATGTGTTATATGACTACATCAGTTTACATCATTTTCTTACAGTTGTATAATTCACGGTTGCGTATCCTAGCTGTCATAGGGTAAAAGAAAGGGTGCTCCCTGGGCACATTACAGAACAGAGAGAGAGTCATTCAGACTCACATTTACATCTGCAGATAGTTCATCAGAATCCCCTGTTAACCTAACATGCAAGTCTTCGGATGGTGGGAGGAAGTCGGAGTACCCGAAGAGAACCCAAACAGGAACGTGGAAAACATGCAAACTCCACACACTGACGCTCCATCCAGCTTCCAGGTTTGAAGAAGGAACATTCTTGCTGGGAGGCAACAGTACTAACCATTGTACAATTGTGCTTCCAGGTAATATAAATCACCCCTAATATTATTTTAATAAAAATGCTAATTGGTAAAAATTATGTTATGATGTTCAAACAATTCACCACCTGGCACACGAGTGAATTATACATGTTTTCTTCCTGCTTTTACTTGGAACTAGGAAATCAAATTCATTTCCTAGAAAACTTGTAATCCCTAAATGACAAATCTTACAGAACTGGCTTGGTGACAAATTTCTTGTCACTGAAAAGTAAAAACAACTCTTGTATGAACACGCTCCTTGTGGGTAGGAAGAGTCTTAAGTGGAGTTTGTTAGGCTTATTGTGTTGGCTGTTAATCTGCAGGCCAGCCATGTTTGTTTATCACTTGTCTTCTGGGTTGGATTTTTCAATAAAACAGAAAATGAAAACAAAGCTGTTAAGCAGCCATAGATGCTGGATCTTCCCAACAGCACATAAATGCAAAACAGTGGTATTCAAATGCAGTACTTGCTTATCTAGTATAATTACCATACTCAAAAAATACTACATTACAAGTCCTCCATTGAAAATGTTAAAAATAAGTGTAATGACAGTGGCATATGTAAAATATTAAATGTAAAAGTACTCAGTGAGGGAAATAAACTAAAAACAAACAAACACATTAATACATAAAAAATAAAGAAGTGGCAAATGCTGACAGCTGCGTTCTGGGACAAAAAATGGTGATATGCTGACAACTTTTCCAATTAATATTTTGTCATTCATTTAAGGAATTAATACCCGAATCTTTTTTAACATGTGCTATTGATTAGTTTAAGCAAATGTGAGAACACTTTTGGAGAAAATAATCTTAAATGATAACTCAAGCAGTTATTCACCTTTACAGTACTTCATCAGGTGTTCAATCAGCATTTCTGATATTACCACTAAATAAACAGTGCAATGCAAAAGTCTCGCAAAATTTGATCCAGCCCTCATTTATTTATATCTTGCTAGGAAACTGGGAAACGGGTGTTGCAATCTACTGAAATGTGCAAACATGCATGGAAATATAAGGCAAAACAAATTTTGTACAATACTAACGAGTTGAAAGTGAATATTTGGTGTGACCGTCTTTATTCTTCAACAAAGCCTGAACTCCTTTAGGCAGCTTTCTTATAATTTCTTTAATTAGTCTTCAGGAATAGTTCTCCGGGCTTCCTGAAGGACATGCAAAGCTCTTCTTTGGATTTAGGCTGCCTTTTTTTCCATTATCTATCAAGATTATTCCACACTGCTTTAATAATGTTGAGGTCTGGGCTTTTGGGAGACCAGTCCATGACTGTGTGTGTCGAGGTATGCTTTTGCTGTGTAATCTGTGTTTGGGATCATTTTCATGCTAAAAAAACAAAGCTGTTGCCAATCAGACACTTTCCAGATGGTATTACCTCATGGGTCAAAATCTGACGATACTTTTCTGTGTTCATAATTCCATCAGTTTTGACAAGATCTCCAACACCAGTGGCTGAAAGGCAGCTCCAAACCACGACAGAGCATCCACCGTGTTTCGCAGATGGCTGTAGACATTCACTGTTGCACCTCTCTCATGACCTTTGTACATATTGATGACAGTTTGAACCATATCTTTTGGATTCTTGACTCTATAAGACCTCTTGGCACTGATTTTCAGTCCAGTTCTTGTGTGGTTTGGCATACCTCAGCGTTTTCTCCCTGTTTGCCTTCCTTAGAAATGGCTTCTTTACAGCCACCCTTCCCTTCCACTGAGACCATTTCAAGTGAGGCTTCAGTGAACAGTCAATGGATCAACTGAAGAATCAGATGGTTCTCTCAGCTCCTGTGTCAGATCTTTGCTGGATTTTTTACACTATTTCTTAAAGACGTGATTTTCCGATTTTACTTCTACTATAGATACAGGCCTGCTATTTATTTTGTCCTCTACTTGTCCAATTTCCTTAAATATTTTAAGGGCATTATTCGCCAAGTTTTCAGCTAATCTCTTGAAACCACTTAGTTGGTGCAAAAGTATTAAACTGTTAAACTGTCTTATCTTTAGCATTTTCCATAGATTTGACCATTACTTAGTCTAATCTAATCTATGACTGAATGAGTCATAGGTTAGTGTTAAGTGGTTTAAAAAAACAGGTATAAAGGCTGGACTGAAAATGAGTGAAAAAGCAGGCAGTGTCCAAGGTTTGAAAGACCTTCATAAAGCCTGGACAACTATTGCTCAAGACCACTTTAAATTTGTACAAGAAAGTCTGGCTCCTTAGAAGCAAGATATAAAGAGGTGAAGGGGAGCTCGAGACTTTTGCATAGCACTACAGCACTACTACTACTTTAGTGAATCTCTGGCTTGAAAGCTATAATTTTCTGAAAATTTTTTTGTGTCATGGTGGAAATATACATTTCAAATACTGTATTAATGCACATTATCTGTGCACAGCTTGAAGTTTGTAGTTATTTCCATCTCATAACAGTTCTGTATATTATTCCATACTTCTGCTTCTTGCAAATCAAAACAGACAGCATACTGATGACTAAATAAAATGCACTGTGTTGGATTAATTACCCAACAGAATATAAAGCAATATATATTAGCTTCTCATTAGCAAACAATAGGAAAATGCTGCTCACGCTTTAATTACATACACTCAACAAAAATATAAACGCAACACCTTTGTTTCTGCTCCCATTTTCCATGAGATGGACTTAAAGATCTAAAATTCATTCCAGATACACAATATTACCATTTCTCTCAAACATTGTTCACAAATCAGTCTAAATGTGTGATAGTGAGCACTTCTGCTTTGCTAAGATAATCCATCCCACCTCACAGGTGTGCCACATCAAGATGCTGATCTGACATCATGAGTAGTGCACAGGTGTACCTTATACTGCCCACAATAAAAGGCCACCCTGGAATGTGCAGTTTTGTCTCACAGCAAAATGCCACAGATGCCACAAGCATTGAGGGAGCGTGCAATTGGCATGCTGACAGCAGGAATGTCAACCAGATCTGTTGCTCGTGCATTGAATGTTCATTTCTCAACCATAAGCCGTCTCCAAAGGC
>VVHJ01048555.1:0-10997 GCA_015107715.1 Tylochromis polylepis | reverse complement strand
GTAGCTGCCGCTGTGCTCTCCTCGTTAGCGTCTCACCTGTTGTTCTGAGCCGTTAGCACCTCCGAGGCTAACCAGCCTAGCTGGACGCGTTGATACCGTCCGCTCAATCTGTTCTCCTCAAAGCGCGGTGTGGATCGTTCGAGACCCCGCTGCCACCATGTTTCATCTTGTTCTCTTTATAAACTCCACAAGATGCTTGGTTGAACTTTCCCTCTTCCGAGGTAAACTTTATTACACTCTCAATAAACAGTCATGAGTCTCTCTATTTCACCTTCCGGTGTTACACTCCCTAGACTCCGGGTGGAACACACAGGTAAATGCAATTCCCATTGCTACACAGACCAAAGGGGGCTGAATAATTATGCACACCAAACTTTGCAGTTATTTATTTGTAAAAAATGTTTGGAATCATGTATGATTTTCGTTCCACTTCTCACGTGTACACCACTTTGTATTGGTCTTTCACGTGGAATTCCAATAAAATTGATTCATGTTTGTGGCTGTAATGTGAGAAAATGTGGAAAAGTTCAAGGGGGCCGAATACTTTTGCAAGCCACTGTATACTGGTATTATTCAGTCTGTTCGTACTGTTGGCAAACTGATAATACTTAATCACACTAAGAAAAGTGAAGTTAGTTAGAAGTGAGTTAGTTATGTATACAAAAAAAAAAACTGTGTCATTTTAGCCCACCAGATGGTTGTTAGACATGTTTAATTCAACTTTTGTGCATATAAATGAGGTAATATTGTCATAAAATAAAAATGATGAAATGCTTTTATTTTATGACAATAGGTGCATAACTGCTTTGAATATATCTAAAAAGACAATAGCCTGAATCAGTGCTGAATGTTGAGTCATATGAACAGTCATTTTGTTGCTTACTGCTCTATGGTCAATGGCCTTAGTGCAGCTTGGTAGTACTGAGTTTGACCCCCTTTTGCTTTCAGAACTGCCCTTCTTTGCGGTAAAGATTGAACAAGGTCCTTGAAGCATCGCTATAAAGTTTTGGTTTATATTAACATGGCAGCATTATGCAGGTGCTGCAGATTTTTTAAGCTAATTTCCTGCTCCTCCACATCACAGAGTGGGCTACTGGATTGAGACCTGGTGACTGTGGAGGCCATTTAGGTACAATGAATTCCTTTTCATGTTCAGGAAACCAGTTGGAGATGATCTGAGCTTTTGTGACATTATCTTGCTGGACTCAGCTCTAAGAAGATGGGTGCATTGTGGTCATAAAGAGATGGTCAGCAACAATACTAAGTCTGTGGCATTTTTTTGATGCCTAATGGGTACTAAGAGGTTTAATGTGTACCAATAAAATACGAATCCAAAATCCATTTGAATGTTGGCAGGGTCAACATTTGGATGCTAGCAAATGCTAAATGATAGCGGGAGTTGAGACTCAACAGAGCATGTCGGGTTTTTCCAGTCTTCTTTTTTGCAATCTTGCATTTGCTTCCATGCAAATTGAAGTCTCATTTTTCTGTTCTTAATGGACAGGATCGGCACATGATGTGGTCTTCTGCTGCTGCAGCCCATCTGCTTCAAGGTTCAATGTGTTGTGAGTTCAGAAATGCTTTCCTGCATACCTTTGCTGTAACAAGTTGTTGTTTGAGTTACTCTTGCCTTTGTATCACATTGAAGCAATCTGCCCATTCTCCTCTGGCCTCTGATATTAACAAGGCATTTTTACCCAGACAACTGACTCTCACTGGATATTTTAATTTTCTTCTGACCATTCTTTGTAAATCATAGAGATGGCTATGTGGGGAAAATCCCAGTATTACAGTTCATGCCTAATGAAGTGGCTGGTGACTGATTTTTTTTTCTTTTTCTTTTTTGAACACCAATGTGACACAATCACAATTTGTATTTTCCACTTCTATCCTCTCTTTATTGCAGATGCTTTTGAAAACTCATGCATATCATCAGGGGATTGATTATACAGAATGTTTCACTGGATATATTAAGGAAAACAATTAAAGGAGTGAAGTGCACAAAACTAAATGACATCACACATTTTCACTTGTTTTATTTTGAAGATTTATGTCTTCTGGCTTAGAGATTAGAGCTAAAGAGAGTATGGAAATCAAAAAGTATGGAGAGTCAGATAAACACATGTTGTTGCACTGTTTCCTTGCTGAGAGCAGTGATTTCATAGATTCCTGTAATCATTGTGAGATGGACAAACATGCAGCAAAGAACTATTCCAGCACAGAACACCTCATGAAATCACAATTTGGCTTTTAGTCACAGTTGTTGTTGCCTGCCTATCACTCTGTTAGTTAAATATTTAGGTAGATTAAACCTAGGGCAGATTAAAAGAACACATTGTTTATTTTTTTAGTTTATTCTTCACATGATCATATTTGGTGTCCAAGGTAAAAGGTATTGCTTTTGAGGGGTAACCACGCACAGAAAGGAGAAAACATACTGGCTTGAAGTAAGTTCAAGTAGCTATTATATTCATGGTGTCAGCTCTACATTCCCAGCTCTTCTTTGCTCATGCTTCCTTCTCCTGGCTCATCTCCTCATCCTCTCAGTTACCCTCAGACAAGTGCAGGGAACCTTATACTGCAGATGCATGGCAGCTGGATCACTGTAGCCGGAATGAAAATATGTTCATTAGCGCCATCAGCAGAATGCTCTGTGCCCAATATGCTAAAACTAAAATCATTAATATCAGTGCTGCAGGACTATCAGCATTTTTATCAGACTGTGTCAAAGCATAATGAGCTTTTATATGGGCAGAAATGACTCATCTTTATAATTTATGCGTATAATCAGACTTTGATTCTTGGGGCACCAGATAAGAATGGTGGCAGCATCTGTATCTCCTGGCGCCATAGTGACTGGCAGTCTGTTGCAGCACATCCTGTTGTTGTTTTTCGATTTTTATTTTAATGGCTTTATCAGCCTATAATGGTAAAAGTTTCTTATAAAGTTTTGCAAGTCTACTTGAGTTTGTTCTTCTCTTATATGTATGTATATGGAGAATCTGCACCAGCTATTGCCAGTTCTACTGCAGAGGAGACAGAAACTGTTCCACAGATAGAACTCTTCCAGCTATTATCATGGGGAATATGAGGGGTTTTTTTGGACATATACTGGATGATCTCAGGGAAAACTCAGAAGGAAAGCAGTGAGTGAAGATGTTACTGGACTCACAGTGTATGACATCAGGACTTTTTGGGGGACAGAAAACTGAAAAATTGTGCAGTGACTGATTAAAAAGTGTAATCCCATCACGTTATTGGGAAGCAATGTTTGTTTGGCCTGACTACTGAAATGTTAGCTGTGGGAATGCATCCACAGGGAATTCGCTGCTGTTTGTTTTCATTTTGAATCACTCCATTGTTCGGATCCCCCATCAACTGACAAGAGATCATCCAGAAGACTTTGGGTATGGCAAATAATAAATGGATCCAAACCACCCTCTGCTTTATTTTCCATTTAATCAAGCTCCTTTTTGTGTGTGTGTTTTATTTATTTATTTAAAAAAATGTTTACCTTTATTAATATTGTATTTATTTCATCAAGCTATGTTGGTTTTCATGTTTTGACTGCTGCAATATGGTAATTTAGGATTAAAAAAAAGTATAACTTATTTATGGCTAGATTTTGGAAAAGCACATCAGTATTAAGAGACAATCTGATGTACACAGTGCATCCCAAATATTTATGTAGCACAGACACTCAGAATATAAAAAATATAATGCCACCCCAAATATTTGGATATGCCAATAAATGTGCAGTGCACCCAAGGATTTATACTCTGCAGCTCAAACATTTATTTACAGAGCATCGGATATTTGTGGACTCTTTGTGGACAGCTGGATCTTCAGCTAGCTACAGTGTGATAAATTTAACACAAGCAGTTTGCGTGCTTGCTAATGTTTGTTAAACTGACAGGAACATTGCATTTCAAATTACCTACTACTTAAAGGAGACATGAAATGCTACACACATATACACCACTGAGCCCTGCTCTCAAAAACTGACATAGATGTAACTCTGTCTGTGAAGCTGGATTTAAGAAATAAGTGCTTAAAGTTAAAGTTTTAAAAACATGTTTAGTGCCATCTTCTGTCAGTACAGTACATGACGTCATGTGGTTAGTTGGTTGCTGCTAATAGACTTACATTAGCTTATGTTAGCTAACTAGAGACAGAATAACTCAGAGGAAAATAACGAGACTAAAACTAAAAATCAGTTTAAGAGAATCACATTTGTGTTGTCCCTGGCTGCAACAATGAGTTTTATGTTAAGAAACTGAGGATATACTGTCTACTTTCACTTTCTGTGGCTAGTTTGGCTAGCTGCACTCAAACGTAAAAATCCAGCTGTTAGCCATAATGTTTAGCTTTGTGAAGCGCTTTATAAATGAGGACGGAGTTGAGGAGAGGCTGTTTGAGTCAGGTGACAGGTTTTTCTCCGGACCAACAAAAACTGATTTTTCCTCCTCTGGCCAAGTGTACCGAGCAGCGCAATTAGCTGATGCGATCAGCGCTATTTTATGCAATAAAAATCTTTTCTCTTCCCAAGCAAATCCAGACAGTTTACAACATACCAGCCCACTACATGCACATCACACCACAAACACAACCATTTCTTACTGAAGCACAATCGGGAATCTCATCAGCACATCTGCAGGAAAAGTAGGTCGATGTGTGCAAAGGGGGAAAAAAAGCGGAGGCTCCGAGGAGAGATGCCACACTTTTTGGAGACCTAATGATTTTTCCTCACTGAGTGCATTACTTCATATTAGAAGTGAGGAAAAGCGAAGCCCAAATGTAAGTAAAGGAGACTGTAACGTGGATATTTTATTTTTTTTCCTGCAGACATGCAGATGGATAGGACCACTCCATACTCCAGTGCCTACAGTAACACACAGGGGGGTGAAAATGTGCAGAAAGTCAGAAGTATTTTTAGATCTCGGAAAAATGTTTGAAGAGTAAAACAAGTTTTTCAAAAACTGGTTATATGAAGGTTATCTGCACATGTAAAAAATAAATTTTACATCTCAACAACCATCTTAATCAAATCAAGGGTTTTATTTGAAGTCTGAATATAAAAGATGGGGATAGAGCCATAACTATAGTTTTAATGGTCACTGGATCATTAAACAGCATATATCAAGTCACATCCACTAAAAACTGGCAACTATGCTAATCCTTTTTTCCTTCTGTGACTTGTATTTCTATTTCTCACACACAGAATTTCACAACATTCAGTTTTGAACCTCTGCAATACTTTGTGTGACAACTTGACTGATTAATAGGTTTCACGCTCTGATGTTGATTGGCTATTTTAACTCTCCTGTAGAGTTCTGCACTGGATTCTCTGAGTGCCTGCTTATTTTAAACTGTACATTTATTTATTTCTAATAAAATGTATAGTTTTTAGCTTTTATTAATATTTGTATATAGACCTTTTTTTCTTACACTCTTATTCTTTTAAAAAAATATTTTATACATTTAGATTCACATAGCATTTGTATGCATGCAAGTCATTCTTTCGGTCTGTAAATATCATAACTCAAAAAATTTTGAATGAATTCTGATAAAAGTATTTAGGGGTGTAGAATGGGGTCATGTTACCAGCCCATTAAAATTTGCATTGCATCTACCAAGGTCTTCCAGTTCAACTTATTTATTGGTCAAAAATTTACAAAAGTGCTTTATAACCCATTTGATTTTTGTGGTTTTCTCTTTATTATGGTAGGGTCTTTACCTGTTGTTGACCTCACTTTTATGTTTTACATCCATCTTTCTTTCAAGTTCAGCCCAAAATGCGTTATTTTTAACTGCACTACAAACTTCTTAAAGTACTTTTTAAAAAAAACAAAAGAAAAAAAAAGAAATCTATACAAAATACAATAGTATTACTTAAAAGCCAGAGTATTTACTACGCAGTACTGCTTTTGGGGTGCTGCTTGTTTACACTGCATTAGTCCAATGGCGAGTCAGTGCATCGAAATTTCATTCTAAAGTAGAAAACACAACACAGCCACAGTAGCCACAGAACATACACAGTGGAAACTGGTGTATGTTCCTAATGACTGCAAAGTGGCTATTCTATTGCATTCTATTCTATTTCATTAACCCAGAGTTTGTGTTATGATATACCAGTAGAGAAGGAGACTAAGAGACCATTTCTCTTTACTTTTTACGTTTCTGCTCTTCTTCTATCAATCACAGCAGATTTAATTTTCCTAACACTGACAAATGCAGCTGGTTTAAACAACTATAACAACCTCCTCACTAATGGTTTTTTAAAAATATATAAAGCAGAACAAAAATAACAATAACCTGTGAACAGAGACATTACAAACACTGTTTAAAAGATGTATTCAGATGCTGCCGTCCTGTGTATGTAGCCTCCCTGAACTGGTGCTCATTCACTAAAAGGTTTAATGCTCCTGAACAAGTAGTGATGCTGAGCTGGATTAAAGAGTGCAGTAAAACTGGCAGTGAGTTAAAATGAAGAGTGTCATACCAATGAACCTCACTTAAGCACAAGGACAGTGAACAAATCAAAGGACACCGAAACAAAGACACACTCATGCACTAGGTAAGGTTTACCCACCTCACCTTTTTCATAAGTGAGGATTTGAGCATTTATTTTATGATTTTCAAGATGCTATGATAAAACAGAAATGCATGGATTGTGCCATTATTCATTCAAATAATTCAGGGAACTGAAAGCCACTGATCCCAAATCATTTGTAACCATGGCGACTAGTCTTAAGACACATTTTGTGTCAAACTAGTGCTCAGGTTGTAAGATAAACCTCTAATAGTACAAGAACATGTTTTAAATATGAAAATATGCCTGTGCGTCTTCTGACTAAAAAACTCTGTATCCCATAGAGACCTTTCGCTTTTCCCAGCTGCAGTATATCAACGTTGTTAATATTCTGTCTGTGAAATGCGGGACTGTGAGTCTGACAGCTGAAAGGAGCTCTGTGTGGATGTGAAATACATGTCTGTCAGCGTGAGACTTATTTGTGTCCCCTATAGGACCTTAAAGTGTCTGACTGCATCAGTGTTTCTGTATAGTCATCACAGCAAACACGCACAGACTCTCAGTGTGGACTTTTCCAAGCAACACTGGCACACACATACTGCAAACAACAAACAGGTTCTCCGTCCTGAGTACTTCCTCGGCTTGCAGAAAAACATATGTCTGCATAAAACCTAAAACCAAACACCAGCTGATTCAAAGTCCAAACAACTCCTTAAAGCCTTTCTCTGACTCGGGCTTCATATGTGTTTTCTCTCTGCACAGTCTTTCGTGTGCTGCAGAACAACATAAAAGGAGGGAAGTTTGAAAATCCCTGGCTATTTTGCATTTTTTGAATGACAGATTGTATATAAAGGTGGTATAGTATAGGATATTAAGCCAGCTCCCTTCATGATAGAACCAAAATAAAAAGTACATTGATCCCTCAAATTAAATTATCCCAAATATAGTTTATGAAGTACACATATTTCTTATTAATTTGGGATTTGTCCAAGCATGCCGACATGTCGGCGAGTATATTCACGTGTTAACCTCTGTTGGAGAATTGTACAGAAGAACGTTGCTGTTTTGCTCTCCCTTTAAGCTAGCTTTCTTCTTACTGGCTATAAAACAAAAGAATTGAAAAGAATATGGGGGAGCTTGCATGCTGACAGCAGAGCGTAGACAGTATAACACATGGACGAAGCTGCCAGTGCAGAAACGCCTTGAACCTGCATTCTATCTACAGTTGTGCTCATGAGTTACATACCCTGGGAGAACCTTTTTATTTTGTATGACAGCGAATGTAAATGATACACTCATGGTTTGTGGTTGGGGGAAGCTAGTTATTATCAAACAATAGTGTTTATCCTTTTTAAAATATAATGATAACAGAAACTACCCAAATACATAGTTCTTAATACTATGTATTGCTTCTTTTAACATAAATGACAGCTTGAGGTTTTTTGCAATAGTTGTGGATGAGGCACCTTATTTTCTCAGATGGTAAAGCTGCCCATTCTTCTTGGCAAAATACCTCCAGATCCTGTAAACTCTTGGGCTGTCTTGCATGAACTACATGGTTGAGATATCCCCAAACTGGCTCAATGATATTGAGGTCAGGAGACCGAGATGGCAACTCCAGAACCTTCACTTTTTTCTGCTGTAACCAAAGAAAGGTCGACTTGGCCTTGTGTTTTGGATCATTGTCATTTTGGAATGTCTGAGTGCATCCCATGTGCAGCTTCCTGGCTGATGAGAGTAAATTTTCCTCCAGTATTTTCTGAAAACACGCTGCATTCATCTTGCCACCAATTTTGGCCAATTGCCTGTGTAGCTCCCACAACCCCAAAACATCAGTGATCCATGTCACTGTTTCACAGTAGGCATGGTGTACTTTCATCTTTCGCCTTGTTGACTCCTCTCCAAATGTAGTGTTTATGGTTGTGGCCAAAAACTTCAATTTTGGTCTCATCACTCCAAATAACTTTGTTCCAGAAGTTTTGAGGCTTCTATATACCGTTTGGTATATTAAAAACGGGCTGCTTTGTGGCATTGGCATAGTAATAGCTTTTGTTACTTGTGTGGGGTTTTTTTTTCTATGCTTCCCAAATAATTTTTCCGGCAGTTGTGGATCAAGTTTGCATTGGTATACCTGACCGTGGCTTGGTTTCAACAGAGTCCTTTATTTTCCATTTCTTAATTAGAGTTTGAACACTGCTGATTGGCATTCCCAATTTCCTGGATATCTTTTTATATCCTTTTCCTGTTGTATAAAGTTCAACTATGTTCTCCTGCAGATAAACTTTTGATCAGGGTTATTTGACTATTTTCTGTTTTCATTATGAATTTAAAAAGGCAAACACAATCACACACCCTCGCCTCGCTTGGGTTGATCAAGTCCTGACTTATGTCTCAGGACCATAAAGCCAGATCACCTTCAAGCAGGTGCTCTGTTCTGTGGGTTTGGCTGCACTTCTGCCTTAATGAACATAACCTGCTTCCTGGTAGGGCCATGACACCTGCTTGTTGTTATTAATACAGAGACGCTCTCTAGCACTGCCTTCAGCACTTGGTCATGCACTAGGATGCCTCATAGGATGCATTAAGTCTGTTTTGTAAATCTTTGTACTATGTTTCAAAATGGAGGATTATTTATGGTATGCACATTGGCTAACAAATTGTGAGTGACAAGTCACAGTCATAGTTTCACAATCAGACCATTCCCTTCTTGTCACATCCAGTTATTTGAAACCAAAATGGGAACAGTCAAAACGTTCACTTCAAGCCTACAAAATAGGAAACAGGACACTTCCTGTTTTGAAAATCTACCATACGCCCAAGTCTCATCAAACCAGTGGTTGATGTCATGGTACCTTTTTACACTGTCAGAGTTACTTTTATGTAGAGTGTCAAAGTGGTCTTATGGTTAAGTCCTATTTTCTTGTATTAATTTGTTTGATGTCACTATTCACATTGTGACTTTACAGGTGCCTGTTTTTCTTTTCTTCCTGGTGTCACGGATTCAGCACGTGAAAGAGTGGCATCGGTGGAAGACACTGGAGCTCACCGTCCTATGTGGTTGGTTGTTTACTCTGGAGAGGATGCAAAGGCTGAAATACCATATGTTTCAGGTATCAGGGGCTTTGGATGTAACTCCACCAAGGTGGACATGAAGGCAATAACAGTGCAAAGCATTGAGGCCCAACATAATGAAATACCTTTTTATTCTCTCCTGGTGCTCTCACAGATGGAGAGTGCTCAGAGCTGGAGAGGAAGATGTCAGTCAAACAAATAGAGAAGCAGCTTGTGTGTGTTTGCGTATTTGTGTGTGCACGCATTAGCAAGAGCAAATAAAACCACCTGACAGCGCAATAAGCTGCTCATGTAAATACCAAATACTGTGAGTGAGTGTGTATGCTACAGTGTGTCTGCAGATACTTTCGATGGGGTCTAGTTTGCCTTGATGTAGCGTTCGGGTACCATGGAAACAGTTGCTGTCACTCTGTTCCTGAATGACAATGATTGGCTGTGATTGGCCGCTCCGCTCCTGTCAGACGAGTGGGAAGCATCTGTAATTGGCAGCGACACGAGAGCTGAGTGAGGCAGACTGGATCTAGTGACCAGCACAAAGGTCAGCCTGCTCACAGCCAGCTCGTGTGTGCGTGTTTGTTGTGGTGAATGTACATCTTTGTGAGGACCAAAATAAGCTGTAGAGGTGTGGATGTATTTTGAAAACGAGTAGAAAGGCCCTTAGCTCTTAAAGAAAAGTATATATTTTTTAAATGATTTGTGAAATTCAACTTCATAACACTGTTAACTACATGTTTGTGACCCGTGGTAGGTACCCATTTAAAATAGGACAGAGCCGTAGGCGCACAGTCAGTTAAAAAGGGTTTAATTTTAATACAAAATAAAAGTAATGGTATAACAGCGGCACCAAAAAAATAATTAAAAACTTTACTTCATTAAATACGATAAAACTGTAGGATTGCCCGTGAGACAGGATAAGCGCTGCGGGGAACCGTTTAAGGACAAATCAACCTATCACACGTTAAAAAGGGACGGCAAGTCACACAACCCCAAATGAACAAGGCAAACCTTCAGTGCCGTCCTCACTCCGGCCCACCACTGTGCATGCAAAAAGCGGCGGGACAAAAAAAGGATTTGTGTTCCACGCAGCGCCTTCACCGTCTGCAACAATATATGTGTATATATGTATTTAAGGGTAAAACACTAAAAGACAATCAAGATCTACAGTGCCTACTGATACCGAAAGATGAAACACACGAACAAACTCAACAGCCGCAGCAGTCACAGTCTGTCAAATTACACCAAGTTAAAACAAATTAAAATACACTGGCAAATACACTTTGCCAGAGATCCACTTGGCAAAGCAGCAGCTCGGTACTCTGTGAATAAAAGGCAGGAGATAACTTGCGCTGGACAGTAAAACGCAGCGGGAATATCCCTCAACTATATTGTTTTC
>VVHJ01048552.1:0-13463 GCA_015107715.1 Tylochromis polylepis | reverse complement strand
TCTCAAGTAAGTCTCAAGTCTTTATCCTCAAGTCAGAGTCAAGTCTCAAGTCAAGACGGACAACTCTCAAGTCAAGTCCCAAGTCCAAAACTTTGAATTTCAAGTCTTTTTGAGCCTTTAAAAAAAAAAAAAAGTTGCAATTTTATGTTAAATGTAAATAATAGATCATGTGTTCTTTTTTAATCTGCATTTATCTCAACACCTGATGAAACAAATGAACTTACAAAATATACACAAATTTTGAAATTGCACCTCTATAATATACAGCTCAATTAAACTTAGCTGCAAGAATAGTCTTTCTCTAAACTATAAATTCACAGAATAAACATTCAATGAAAAATTTTTGGCTTGAGCGTTTTTTTGTTTGTTTGTTTGTTTTTAAAAATCTGGTTAATTTGATTGGCTGTGCTGCAGCTCACGCACACACACACACACACACACACACACAGAGTGGTATAAAGGGATGAATGAACTGAATTAATGGTGCTCACTTTTTTTTAATATAATATGTGTGTTAAATGTTAGATTTGGGGTAAAATATCAAGTCTTTTCAAGTAACCAGGTTCAAGTCCAAGTCATAAAATTAATGACTCAAGTCTGACTCGAGTCCAAGTCATGTGACTCGAGTCCACACCTCTGCTGGTATCAGAAGCATTACATTACAGCCCTGTCAGAGGGGTTCAGCTTCATTTTGTTACCAGACAGAGGCTTTGGACTTGAATTGTGTCAGTTATTGTCACACTCTAGGTCATATGCATGAATAAAAGTAAAATATTTACCAAGACACAGGAGACATCACATAAGGCTGTGCAATATTTTACCACAAGCTTTATATTAACAGGTTCACACAGCTGCTGTGAAGTCACCCATCGTGATCTGCATAACCTCTGGGACGATGCCTCATTGTGAACCCTAAAGCTTTGTTTTTACCAGTCACCATGTTGCTGTGTTGAAACTTGATGTGACTAGCCAGGGGTGGGAGTCTAGTTGAGAAACAAGTGAGCCAAGGTGTATTTTCCCAGAGTTCTCTAAGATTGAAAGTCTTTTTTGTACTGAGACGAGTCTTCCTCTGCTGGCTATTTGAAAGAATGAGGCTACAGTTTGCACCAAACTGTATAACAGAAGACTGGAAAAACGATGGGAATATTTTCTTCGCACACTTTCGGCCCTTTAGTCCAAATTGAGCATCATTTAAATGCCACACACTACATGTGTATTTTTGTGACCATTTCCATCTCTACAGTGTAACCATCTTCTGTCACAAAGTGCAAGTCATCTCAAACTGATTTCTTGAACATGAGAAGAGACTGGTATGAGTTCACTGTACTCAAACAAATTCCATAGTCTCCAGATCTGAAGTTGCTATAATGTCAACATAGACCAAAATCTTTGAGCAATGTTCCCAGCACCTGTGTCACGAATAATTGAGGCAGATCTGAAGGCAAAAAGGGGGTCAAACCCAGCACTAGCAAGGAGCACCTATTAAAGTGTCCGTGAGTGCATTTTTTCCTGTGTAGTTGCACCTGCAGCTTTAGCTAAAAGTGCAGCAAATTAAAACAATAAACCCTGAACTAAGGTAGATAAGTCTGAGCTAACACAGCAGGCTATAAACACCTTCATTGTCATACACAAGAGATCTGCCAGGTCCAAGGCACATTTTTATTCGACGGTGTGATTTGTCTTTGAGGTTGTTTAAAATGTTTAAAACTACTTCCAGAACACACAAAATCCCTCTTTCACAGCAACTTCAGAATATCTTGTAAAGGAAAAAAATAACATCATCAAAAAAACAAAAAAAAAAGAGGTTTTCCAGTGTTATCTTAGCAGTATGTATCTCTGTCAGATTTGAATGACACTGTGTTCCTGCTGCCACCTAAAATCACACCCCTCTCATAATCATGTTACCTTAGATGGCAGTTGTAGTTGCAGTAGCTGCAGTAGCTGCAGCGCTGAGGGGACCACACAGGGAGAAGAGTGATAGGGGAAACAGCGGAGCTGTAATGACTCTGTCCTTCCTGGCTAGTGGATATGATGAGTCACCAGTGTGTGGTTCAGAGGGAGTATAATGCGTATTTGTGTTTGTGTGTAAGTCTGCAGGCTGATGCCTGATAACCTCTAATCGCAAGCAGAAGAACATTTCACACAACAAAGTTCGGGCTGTGTGAAGCACTTTTCCTTCTTCGTAGAATCCCTCTTGATTTCCATCTTGTGAACTCTTGTTGATGAAGCATCAGAAAGGAGCCGACTCCACTGTCACCATGTTTGGGTCTCTAAGATGGAGCCCCTCAGTGGCCTACAGTCATTAATCCATAGTGCTGGAGGTCTGCACGAAGATGAGATTATTCTAGCGGTGTGTGCATACAAACAGCATAATCTGACTTTTGAAAATATTTCTGTGCATACATGCCCTTTGGGTGTTCATGTTTACTCAGTTGTAATTGGAATGCAGGTAGGCACAGAGTGTGTCATTTTGTCCTGATCTTCTTCTGGGCAATTCATCCAAAAACAGCCACACATAGACCCTGCTTGACCCCGGCAACTCAGGTGCAATTACAAAGGAATACAATACACATACACACATGCACACAGGCAGTCACAGACTACCAAACCTGTCCAAATTCATCCTGTGCTGGACAGATACCAGGACCTCCGTGGGCTTGCATTTCCACAGGAGATATGACTTTAATTGCTGAAGTCTTAAATTATCTTTAATTGTGCTTACTGTGTTGCCTTATAGTAATGGGGAGGGGGTGGTTGGGTTCATGTTGAGCTATAGTTACAGCAGGAAACAGGGCAGTGAAAGGCCATGCAGTCCAAGTCCAGCTGAGTCCACACACACAGACACACACAAACATACACAGGCTAGCAATATAGTAACACAGGGATGTCATTTGATACCTTTGATACCGTTAAATAAAGTTGCAAGAAAAGTTTTGTAAACCACTTTTACCCCATTTAATTACTCATAATTTCTCTTCATTAAAATGACTGTGTTATAGTGTTATAAATAGCCATAGTTCACCTAACAGCTAATCACTGATTAGCAGGCTGGAACGCTTGAATTCTGTGTGAGAATGTTTGAATTTAATAAGTTATATGGGTTCTTTTCATAGCAACAAACTCACTTAAGACAGAAGAAAATTTTAGACCATTCCTCCCTGCATACATGTTTCACTTCATCAACTGATGGTTCATCACAAAAGGGTTAAGATCAGGACTGACTGCCATTACAAAACATGAAAGACCAGTTTTTAAGCATTTTATTGAATCGCATGAGTGCTTTGTGCCATTGCCTTGTTGCATCATCTATCACCCCCAACATTCCCAGTAATTATAATCACACTGTAAATTCACTATTCCCTTAATGATCGCAATGAATAATTTACCCAGGACCTAAAATCAGCTCTTAATCACGATACTCCCTTCACCATGCCCAGTTAGGCTTTTGGTGTTTTTGTGTGGTACTGCATTGTTGTAGCATTGTGGTTTCCTCCCAGAAAGTTTAAGTTATGTCTAATTTCTATATGTCATGGATTTATATATGTACAAGGCTTAAGACTGTGTTTATGTAGAAACCATTAAGGAAGCAACAGTTTGCTCATAATGTTATGTTCTGCAACTCTAATACCAAAAATGCCTGGATGCTGTATAAAATGAAAATCTCGTAGATCGACAATTTATTCACAATGGAACGGAGAAATCAGCACAAATATTTTACAATTTCATTTAAAAAATAGCTCTTTTTTAATTTGATGGCGGCAACACATTTCAAAAAAGTCGAGACAGGTCCATGTTTAACATTGTGTAACATCCCCTCTTCTTTTAATAATGGTCCGCAAACATCACAGACATTTGATATTCATTTTTGGATTTTTTTCTTGGGCACAGAGATTTCTCCAAATTTTCAGATGACATTTGCTTGCTGTGTGGCTGTAGTTAAAGTTGTAAGATAAGTTTTGAAAAACCTTCAGAATTACTAAGATTTCAGAATTAGTTATGTATAATCATTTTTTTCTCTTCATCAAAGTGACATTGGTTAATGCAGAACACAGAAATGATTTGCAAATCATTATGTTTTTATTTACATCTTGCACAGGATTGCAGCTTTTTTTGGAGATGAGATTATATTGAGTTCTACCTCAATGCATAAACTTTTTCAAGCATCTGAAAAGAAGTCAAGCCTTTAGAATAGGTAGCATATTTGAGGTTGTGTATTCATTCATACTCTTTTAGTTCTCGGACCTCCACTATGATTTGTGGAAGTTAATGCTCTTCAGGGAGGAAGAGCTTCATGCTGGAGGACAGCCAGTCTGAACAGAATCCTTTCCCAGTCATTATCTTCTTCTACAAGAATTTTTGGATTTCTCCCAAATGTCCATTAATTGATTGATAAATATCTCAGTTGAGGTTTCTGTATTTGGTTTTTGGTTTGTGTAAAGTGTAAAGTGTGTTTTAGTGTGTTTTGTGTCTGGCCCAGAAAGAGGACCATACCCCACAAACCATTTTCAGCTTGTAAGTTCACAATACATTAATTGAAAATGTCACTCACTGAATAACTTTTGAAAGAGTTGACTTTCTTTAAGGCAGATTTAGTCTAACTGGCTGGATTAAAAGCAGTGGGTGGAGTCAAGATATTTCTCTGGCCAGTTACTTGGAGCAAAAGGAAGCACATATTATGTGGTGTCACGTATTTACTTGTAATAGAAAACATGCACCTTAATTATTTGGCTGATCTCTCAGGATCATGAATGTAAAGATTTTGAACAAATGTCATTAGTATTTAAATTGTTCATTTAAGGAACATTTGACCAAAGCTTGCCAACACGCCCTCCAAAAACCTGTCTCTTTCTCTGCTTCTATTGAGATTCAACATAAGAAATGGCATTATTTCTTCCTCCAAAGCAGTCCTTTGCAAAGTAAAAAGCTGCTTTAAATTATTTCCAAAACCAAAACACGAGAGGGGAGTTAAGCCCTTGTGTGGACAACAGAACTGCTCCGACCCTCCAGTCAGCAAAAGAAATGCATACACCTAAACCAACAGAAAGGATACATAGAAAGTAGTTTAAATCAATGAGTCACTTTTGGACGATATCGTCCATGCTACAGGAATAATAAGTTCTTCTTGCCTGCTGGATATCTGTCACACAGCTGGGTTTGTTTACAACAGCAGCTGTCCCTCAGTGTCAACATATGAGCATGACACCCATCTAACTCCCTCCATCTTTCATCATGTCTTTCTGTTTCTGAGGTCGGACGTGGGGCGACGACAGCAAGAGGTCAGAGCTGGACTAGCATTAAACTGCCAGAGGTCAGAGAGCAAGGAAAGGATTTGATGTGATCTTTGATATAAACATGCTTTCACCATTGGCTCAGGCACGTCAAGTGCATGGATATGAGAGTATATCCAGTACAGGCTACTGTTGACCACATTGAGTTTTGCAGCTCCACAGGAAGTTTGTAAGTTATGAACAAATTAACATTTCTGTGCAGTGAAAGCTTTCCAAGAAGCTGGAAAGAGACAAAAGTCAGGGAAAGACAAAGGAAAGCTATGAGTTATAAAACCAAAGTAAGAAGCTGAAATGAGCTAAAATACTACCAGTCTATCATTGTATTGTTGCTGACTGTGGTTATAAAGGGATGGACATAGTGTACCCATCTTATGATGGATGCTTCCAGCAGGATAACACACCGTGTCACATAGTTAAAATCATCAGAAACTGGTTTCTTGAAGATGACGGTGAGTTCACTGTACTTAAATGGCCTCCACAGTCACCAGATCTCAACCCAGAGAGCATCTTTTGGGATGTGGAACATCATACATGTGGTGACGAATTCTCAGCAACTGTGTGATGCTATCATGTCAATAAGGATCAAAATCTCTCATGAATGTTTCCACCACCTTGTTGAATCTGTGCATCAAACAATTTGAGCAGTTCTGAAAGCAAAAGTGAGTCCAACCTGGACTTAAATGCTTTTAGATTTCCAATGATTTACAGTAAAATTGTTATTTAGCCACTTGCAGTTATTTCATACTTAAATTATTTATCAATTTACCAGATCAAAAGTGTGATATGCCTTAACTCCTAAGTGTAAAACTTCAGCTTTTTGGCCATTTGATTTTACGATCAACACTATAAACCCAACCTTGTTAAAGGAAAAACAGATCCTTTTAAAAATATTTAGTTTTTTTTTTAAGTGTTTATATTGTAGGATTTATTTTATTTGAAGGTGGTAGAAACTTTCCAGCAGCACCAGTTACAACCATAACACACACCAGGAGGCCAAAAGTCAATCACAGTGAAAACCAACTTGAGAGAATATTTGCTGAAATCGTTTATATTTACAAACAAACTATATGGGTGGGAGAGGCACTTAATGCAAAATATAGCATGTTGCCAGGAACATTTCTGTGGCTTTCCAAACTCTGCATATGTATATCTGTGCGTGTGTGCGCACATGCATGCATGTTGACACACTTGTAAATCAATATTTCACAGGTTTGGCGTGGGTCTTTTGCTTATGTGTGGTCCTTTCGTAAATATTTGAGTGCTGGAAACATGCATGCATGATATGCAAGATACACACAAAAACAGCATCCATGCGTACAGTGTGTAAATGCAACTCATTAACTACAGAACTGCTGTTGAGGGTGTCTCAGTTCATCCATCTTTCTCACTTTACTTAACCAACATACCTTTAGGAGCACTAAATGTTATGGAGCACAGCAGCTGAAACAAACAAAACCAAAGAGAAACCACTATGTTTAATTTATGGGGTGGTGTGCTTTTTGGTCACATTTTCTTTCTTCACACTTTCTTCTTTCCATCATTTTGATTGAGGCTGGTTTTTGTTTTGTTGTCCCAAAGAACATTCTTACAGAACTCCGCTGGTTCTTTTTGCTTTGTCTTTTTGAGCGCCTGCTTGTCTTTCCGTTTTTGAGGATTACCAGGGGTCTTCCAAGGTTTCTATTCTTAAAGTCTTCTCCTGAGACTTAAGACTAAGAATAGAAACCTTGGACCTTATGTGTCTACCTCCTGGATGTGCTGACATTCTTAACTTGCTCTGCAGTCATAAACCTGTTTATTCATGCCACTGATTTTCCTCATAGTACACTGCTGGTCTGCCCTTTTCTTGATTTCCTCTGCAGTAGTCAATTTAGGAATGAACTCGGCTGGTGATATCTATATAAGTGTCGTGAATGGGAAAAAATCCATATCCAAACCTACCTAGCCGTGTGTCAAAAAGTATTTGCCCCCACCATTGCTATATCACAAATTAACCACAGTTTTTGGAAAGCTGACTTCAGTTTCTCTAGCTACACCGAGGCCTGATCACTGCCACACTCACTGAATCAAGAAATCACTTAAATAGAACCTCTCTGACAAACTGAAGTAAGCTAAAAGATCTCAAAAAACAACAAATCATGCTACTATGTCAAGAAACAAAGTCACTCACAACTGTCACTCGGAAGAAGGTTACAAAGCCATTTCTAAGGTGTTGGGACTCCAGTGAACCATAATGAACGCCATTATCCACAAATGGAGAAAACTTGGAACTGCAGTGAACCTTCCCAGGAGTAGCTGGCCTAGCAAAATTTCTCAGAGTGTATTTGGCAACTCATCCAGGAGGTCAAACAACATGATCTAGAGAACTGAAAGCCTCACTTGTCTCAGTTAAGGTCAGAGTTCATGATTCACCAAAAGGTTGGGGACTGGGCAAAAATGGCATCCAAGGCAAAAGCTCCTGCTAACCAAAACTAAGGCAAAAAGATCATCTGGCATTTGCCAGAAAGCATCTTAACAAACCTCAGGACTTTTGGAAAAGATATTCTGTGGCCAAGACAAAAGGTTTGAGGCTGCTTTGCTGCCTCAGGAACTAGACGTCTTGCTGTAATTGATCATCATTATGGTTCCATCATGGTCACTGATTTCCCAGGCAATCAGTTTTTGCCCTGAAACTCAAGCAAACTTGGGTTATGCAGCAGGAAAATGATCTAAACACATCAATAAATGCAATACACTGCAATTTGTATTTACTTGGGTTATGTGTGTCTAATATTAAAATGTGCTTGATGAGCTGAAACATTTAGGTGAGACAAATATACAAGAAATCAAAAATCAATCACAAATCAAAAAGGGCTCAAATATCTGTTCACACCACTGAATATCCCTGATAGATGTTTCTTCACTTGCATGGTTACCTTTGTACTTGTCAATTTGGCAGCCAACTCTGTCACAATTGAAACTTTACTTTCAATATCACCTCTGTTAAAAATACTATGTCACACATAGTTCTGTATATATTGTATCAAACTATGCAAATTAAGCTGAGATCCGCTACTGAAATGAATATGTTAGAGGACAGAGGCTGAAGAACAAGTTTTGTTTTCCTGTAACAGCCATGAGGTCTTCATGAGTTGAATCCTCATTCTCCTGACATGGTAGGATCCATGTCTTAAAAGGTCAATCAAGTCCGGGGTCTCAAAATGTTATTGTAGGTCCCAGATTAGTGATAAAAAAAGAAAAAAAGATTAGCTTGTAAGTTAAAAATAAGGCAAAGAACTTAAATTAGATATCTCATTATAGATACAAGCCTGTCCTGTTTCCCTCTCCTTTATTCTGGAGGTTTTTCCTTCCCACTTGTCATGATTCAGCTCTGTAGTGGCAGGATAGGACCCAAAAGCAGACTCACTGAGGCAAAATGTGAACTCAAAAAAAATCACAGCTTTATTTGCTGGATGCAAAAACAATACAAAACTATACTGAGAAATTCTAATAACTCATACAGGGAGAGACACACAGCCATGAGGGAGAATGTGACAAAGGGCCAAGGGAGATGCTGACATAAATACACAGAGGGATAACAAGGAAGTGAGAAAACATGGGGAACACAGCTGACACGAATAACCATAACAAGGCAGGGGAAGCAAGACTGAACAGAATGAACATGGAAACACGAGACCTTCACAATAAGACAGGAAACAGAGGAACATGATGCAGGCGTGGAGGAGAGGCAGACGAGAGGGAGCGAGGGAACACAAAGGAGCACGAGGGAGAGAGAGAGGACATGAGAGAGACATGACGGACTGGGGAAACATGGATAAACATGATGGAATAAAACACAAAGAGGGGAAACAAGGCACAAGAACTCATACAAACACATAAACACAGACGCACAGAGGGAGACACAGAGGGCAACGACACAAGGGGAAAATATTAAATAATCAAGGAACTAAACAGGGACCATAAGAAACTCAAAACAGGATAACCAGGCACTATGGAATAAACTTAAAACTAGCAAAGTGAACTTATACATAGATCATAATACAAAATCACAAAAAACACAGGAAAACTCAAAACGCTGGGTCAAAAGACCCAGGACCATGACGCCACTGCTGCCAAGTAATTGCTCAAAGGGGGCCGTTTGATTGTTGGGATTTTCTCTGATTATTGTTGTCTTTACCTTATAATATAAGGCACCTTTAGGCATCTGTTGTTGTGATTTGGTGCTGTATAAATTTTGAATTGGTGAATTGAACTGAAATACTGACTCCTGGTTGGGTCAGGTTTTTTGTTGATGATGTTGTTCTGCATGGGTCAAAGTATCGGTTTTCAAAAAGTCTGAAAAGCCAAATGCATTAGATTCTTAAACCTTTGCAATCCTGCGGTTGCAAAAAGGACTACAGTTGTGTGGAAGCCCATGAGGAAACATAGCTCCCTTGATCTATGACCTTGGTAAACACTTTTCTAATGAGTTTATGGTCTAAGACTCCAGTTTAAACTCTTATTGAATACAGCCAGCCCGTTCTCATCACTGGTGCCACTGTTGTGGCTCATTAACATTCAGTGTGTCCTTTGGCATCAGTGCCATGAAGCACCAGGTTATGGCATTAGTGAGACCGGGCTGTCACTCCCAACCCCTCATTTTTCACCATGCAGGGTAACTGTTTTTGTATTTTAACTGAAACCATAATCTTTTCCCAGCCGACCATGTGACTGACAAGTTGCTGCGTGAGTGTACACTTTCTCTCGTTTTCTCAGTCTGATCCACCCCTCTTCTGTCACGTACGGGTTTAAAACCAAGGCTTGAAGCCTCACAACAGTGTCCCACAATGTCTGGTTCCCATCAGGTACATTCTCCTGTAAATCTGGCCCTACCTGCTGCAGACTTGATGATGACATACTACAGTTGTTTGTCCTTTGTTTGTGTTTCGCTGGTGGGAAGCAACGGGTTTGACTCCGAATAGTTAATGGTAGATATATTAGATTTTAGACCACTGCGTTGTACCATAACCCTTATAATAAAATCCTCCAACCCTCTGACCTCTCAGCTAATATATAGGAAGGCTTAAAATAATTTTCACATTTGATTCATTTTTATTGCAACAACTGTTTTTACCAGATCTTCATGTCAAAATCCCAGCAAGTTGCAGAAGAGTGTTCCTTTCATATTCTTAATATCACAACTATACTTTTGTAAAGCGCTTTGTGGTGTTGTTGATCAGAATGGCGGTTTGCATTTTGCTCGTGCAGCTGTGTATAAATCACACTGATTCACTGAGCACACCATGTCTTCATCTGCTTCCGTTTCATGAGCACATACATTTAACTCCATGTTTTCCACTGGGGAGTAAACCATTTATTTTTTTCAGTTCATTTAAATTCATAAGAATCAACTGAATGGAAATCTTTTTTCTTCCTTTTTTTCACCTCCTCTTTTTCAGCGGGGGGAGTTTTATGGCTAGAAAAACAGAATTTGTGGTTTCGACGGTCGAGGTTTGATGCAAACAGCTTTGGAACCTTTTATGCAACCTGGCGTCCAGGAGACTAAAGAAAATATTTTGCTTTCCACCCTTTTGAGCCTTTTAGCCTCTGCTAGGGGAAAAGGGGAGAGGGGCTGAAACAAAAAAACAAAAAAAACTCTCTCCAAGGTCAAATGTCCTGAGTGGGATGGCTGCCAGATCTGCTCCATAACCACTTTGCTCACACATAGTTATGCCTAGAACACACACAGTTACACACACACCCACACACACAGAGGTGGGATGGCATAGGACATATTGCAGATGCACACAAAGAAAAGTGTGTGTGTGAGCATGCCTTTGTTCAGTATCTATGTTTGTATGTATTGCGTGTGAAAGGCTTAAAAACACCTATATGTGTACGAGACCCTTTTCAGACCCTTTGTTAGGGGTTACTTTAAACAACCAGCAGCAAGATCATCAGGTAACTGGAATGCAGAAATATTGTTAAAATCATGTGTCTGCATGTGTGTGTCAGAGAAACAGAAACGGGGAATACACGCGTGTTTCCTCGTCCACAATTGTGCCTTTGTGTGCATGGGAACATGCTGCACTTCCACTGCGCTTTATGCTCACTGAGAAGTGTAATCTGTGATTAGCCATGATGTCATATGCACCCACATGCATGCATACATATACAAAGAGTAAGTGGACACACACTCGGCCTCCTGTGTGCAATTAGGATGCAGTGTGGGGCAGCTTAATGCAAAGTCCATTATTTGAGATCAGAGCCTGATTGCATCCAGAGGTCATTTTTATATGTGGCTCCCGCGGAATGTGCTCAGCCACAATGAGCTGATGTCAGCGGAGGGCAGGGGTAGTAGCTGCACTTCGACTGAAAGCATTTATTTCACTTTTTATGTATTCATTAGTTGTTTTCTAATTTGTTTGTTTTGCCTCCATCTGTGTCTTCCACAGGTGCGTCTCTTATTCCTCTTTTGGTTACTTCCTGTAATCGTTTAAAGGTCACTTTCCTTGTCTGTTTTTACTTCCTGGCTTTGTTCTCGATGCCCTAGCCTCATTAGTTTCACCTGTGATCAATCAGTCCTCCTTCTCCACAAATACAAGGTCTTTAATAATCAGCCCCCATCTTATCTTAAAGACCTCACAGTACCGTATCACCCCATTAGAGTACTTTGCTCTCAGACTGCTGGCTTCCTTGTGGTTCCTAGAATATTTAAAAAAGAATGGGAGGCGTTCAGCTTTCAGGCCAGCCTTCTGTGGAACCAGCTCCTGGACGTCATATTTCAATACATGCTGTCAGTTTGACCAGCAGTAGCTTCAGGCTTTTGAAAAGGCGTGTTACTAAAATGAAATTCAAGCTCCAACTTTTGCCATTTATTGACATACAGCAGGAAGCACACCAACACCAACCAAACGTGACAGCAACTAGCTTCTTTTTATACCTGAGCCTAAGAGAGTATTCAGGGGAGAGAGCATGTGAAAACTAAAGAAAATGGAATACACAGAATAAATATTTACATATGTACAAGTTCCTATAAATATTTCAGAAACACTTAAGCTAAAAAAAAAAACCCTACACATTTCAGTGTGTACTACTTTAACTTGATTCAGTGGTTTAGATGTTAAGCAGGAAATTGAACGCCTCTTATGCTTTAGTAACACACGTTACTAAAGAGACAAACAGGAAGAAGTTAATACTGCTGTCTGATATTTTGAATAAGCTGAATACATTAATAAACATTTTTTTGTATATTCTGAATTTATAACATGAATAACAACTAAAAGACATGAACTCTTCTGAATAAAGTTTATTTTCCACACAGCTAGGACAGCCAGGCTGTACGGAAGCGTAGAGCTGCCACCCAGGCAAAAGAAAAATAGAGCTGTATCACGTTATAACGTGAAAACTTTATTGTTCTAACAATATACTTTTCATGTTTGTACAATATACTATCATGTTAGTACAATATACTTTTCACGTTTGAACAACATAATATCACGTTATTACAATATACATAATTATCACGTTATAACAAAAAACTTTTCACGTTCTTACAATATAAATATTATATTGTACAAACATTAAAAAAAAGATACTGTTAAAATAATATTTTTTATTGTAAGAACGTAAAACGTGCTGTGTTCAGAAACCCAAATCCATGGTAGGTGTGGAGAGTCCGCGCTCCTGAGAACAGGCACTTAACTTGCAATGCCCTGCTTTCAACATGGACCCAAACATTTATAGCCCATTTCTAAGATTTCTTCGGAATCGCGGTGTACCTGAGGACTGTCTCTTACGAATGCTACAAGAACGCGTAAGTGCTCTCTTTAAGAGGAAATTTGTAAAACTCACTTTTTGCGAATTACAGCGTCTAAAAATATGACATATTGCTAAGTTAGCAACCATAGCGGTTTTATAGTTTCTCTCTCTTTGACTGCGTAAGGACATAACGGTAGGCTGCACTGGTGCCAGTCTGTACGGAATGGAGAATGTAAAACAAGTGAACCAGCTGTATAAAACTGGGGCGTTGTTATGACCAGAGTTATTAAATGTTGCTAATTAATCCGTTAGCTGTATGCAGAGTCCAGGTTTCTTAAATATATCACTATATTATTTGATGACTTTACCAATAAAGCACAATGTTTCCTTGCTTATCTAAAAGCAAATGAATTAATCTGTGTTTATATTGATATTCGG
>VVHJ01048548.1:11332-29964 GCA_015107715.1 Tylochromis polylepis | reverse complement strand
ATATACAAAAACACATATTTGTCTATTGTCTCAGTGGCTGATAGTGCCCCACAGGCCTCAGTGTGAGCTTGAAGCCATTTATAATGTTTAAGCTGTTTAATGTGTAGGTGCTCACGATAAGCAGATTAGGGAACTTCGGTAGCACAAAAACAGTGACTCTTCTTTGTGCCCATGTGGATCAGTCCTTCTTATTACCATTATTTCCCCCTAAGGTGTTGCCAAAGGCACCAAGTTAATACTTGAAAAAACTGCAGCAACACACAAAAATGTAAACAGTATTCTGTTTAGTTGGTGACAACTTCGCTTTTAGCCTTTAATCAGAAAGCCTTAAGTTGGCTAGTTATGTATCAGGCTAATGTTTAAAGCTTTCACTCGAGTGAAGTGACTCATATTACTGCTACTGCTAAGTAATGTTAGCCAAGTTCACAGCATATCCCATAAATCACCATGCCATAACTAACTGCTATAATAGCGCTGCCGTATCGCATCACACTCAGTGCATTTCAACAGTTTATCCCGCGAGTTTGCTAGCTAACAAAATAATGATCATTTTAAAAATTAGCATACTCAAAAATTATTTACTAGGACTTATGCAAACTCCCCCATTGTGAAAAGGTGAAAATCCCTTTTGCAGACTCCAGGCATGCTAGTGCACTCATCCCAGACTGTGTGTGCGTGTGTGTGTGTGTGTGTGTGTGGGGGGGGTGTCACACATTGAAACAGACTGACATGCAGAGGTGCAAGACAGCCCAGGCAGAGAAATTTTGCTTTTACACTTTGCGACTCATTTTATTTCTCCATCTGATAAGAAAACTATTCAATCAGATAGTTATTTGTGGTGAATGAAATACAGTTACAGTTTCAAGCACCGCATCTGAAATTCAAGCACTTTTCAAACCTTGAAAAAACAATATTAAAATCCAAGCACTTTCAAGGATTTCAAGCACCCCTACGAACCCTGAAAACCGTAGCAAATAGGCATGGGGGGGGGGCTCCTTAATGATCACCCTCAAGCTTTTTTTTTTGTGGTTTATTTTAAAATCATAAGACAGCTTAAAACAGCACTAGGAAATACAATGTTGTGATTATGAAGGATTGGGCAAAAGAAAGCAAACTCCCTGAACTCCCCTGCACTTCAAGACTCCAACAGCAGCTATTTTGGCAACCATACCTTATAAAAAATGAGCCGGAGGCTTGATTTCCCTTCTTATTCCAAACGAAAGTCTTTTTTCAGCATGGAGCTTAAAGTGGAACATGTCTGCACAGCGACAGGCGTGGTGAATGGATGTTCGAGGCTCATGTGATCAACTTTGAAATGCCACTTTTAAAATTCTCTGCTCAGGATTACGACTAATCGCATCAGGAAACAGTCTTTGACTCAACTGGTTATTAGAGCTAGATCTGGGTTTCAGCAATATCATTTTGAAGGCAACTACCTGTGACGTTCGGCTCCTTCAAGAACACTGTCAGCCATTAAGGACCCCCTCCCAAAAAAAGCAGATAGCAATTTATAAAATATAAAAAGTAGTGATGTCTGAATTGCTTAAACTGCAGTATACCAACCAACGGGCAAACATGCGACTTCATGTGATCAGCCGGTCACGGCAGATGGCTGCCCCTCCCTGAGCCTGGCTCTGCTGGGTTTCTTCCTGTTAAAGGGGGGTTTTTCCTTCCCACTGTTACCAAGCGTTTGCTCACAGGGGGTTGTTCAATTATTGGGATTTTCTCTGTATTACTGCGGGGTCTTTATCTGGTCTCGTCTTATCTGGCGCTATATAAATAAAAATGAATTGAATGACACACTTTAAATAGCATTCCTCTGACAGGTATGATAAAGCAGAAATGCATAAGGGGGGGGGATAAATAAAAAATAGAAATACAGGTATTACATATCAGCCCTGTGACTGACAAGTGACCAGTCCGCGTCTCTCGCCCTATGATGTTTTGGAGAGGTGACAGCTCATCCCCTTTTAACCCATTTTCAAAACTAACCCTCACCTTAATCCCCCTCCCCTCCAAAAGTGCATTATAACATTTAAACCTTTAAGTCTAAACGTCCACCTTACAAACTCGCAGACTTTCTATTTTCCTAAAATTCCTTTCTGAGAAATTCAGGTCACACGCCTGCATGAAAACAGACTCACTTTCAGGGCCAGAGTCCTGCGAGTTTCCAGGGTTGTGTCTTTGTCCGCCGAATTCCCAATCTCCTTGGCAACCAGCGAATAGTCACCAGGATCGCACACAATGGTGACCCGAGCGTGGTTCTTGGCTGCTGCTCTGAGCAGAGTTACACCACCTGAAAAAAAATAAATAAAAAATAACAGTTTTTATTAATACACACAGAGATAAATAATCAGTGTTTCATCATTAGTAAGCCAGGCAAGCAAAGTGTGTACTTCTATGCATTATTTATTTAAAACACTAAATTTACTCTGCATGACTCACCGATATCAATCTGCTCTACGGCATCCTCCACTGTGACATCCGGGTTAGAGACGGTCTTTACGAATGGGTACAAGTTGCACACCACCACTCTTGAAAAGGGCAAACGAAGGAAAATCTTTCCATACTTGAAAGCTTTCAAACACTGGTGTACAAAAACTACAATGAACTGAGGGAACTCGGGCCCTCACACTTTAAATGTGGGTGCATTTTTCTAGCTGAACAGCTGCTTCTTACTGATCCAGCTGTGGAGGCACACTACACAGCAAACTGCCAGTTTTAGATAAGTTAAAGATGGAGATCAGTTCACTGGGAGATACGACAGAGCTCTAAGGTGTTTATGAGAATCCACATGCTCAAAATAAGAATAGAATAGATCTTTACTGTCACTGTTACGAGAACAATGAAACACAGTTTGGCATCTCTCTGTTGGCAGCATTTAGATTTTTACATTCATGGTTAATTCTCTTATACATGCAGAGAGTTTTCTGTCTGTGCATATAAACATAATCTGACTGTGTAGAGTAAACTCAGTGAATCTATAGTGACTTATCTGATAGAAATCCACGTATTTCCTCTTATTCTGTTGAGCAGAAGTGTCTGACATACTTATATGAATGAAATTACCACAAATGGTTAAACAGATCGGTTTACCAACATGCTGGTGCTTCCCTTTGGTTCTGGATAAAAACATCTTTGGTGGGCACTGAGCATGTTTCGTTGTAGGTATTAGTAAGCAGGGTCATCTGCTGTTTGGAAAGCCCTAATGTTCAACCTGTAATGCCCAAAATCAGGTTTTGTAGCACGGTGTTACAAACTCAACATCCCCTTCATCGATGATCTGAGGGAGTTAACATGTGTCCATGCAATACATTTCTCCACCTCTTTATTTGAGACCACTAGCAAAGAAAGAACAAAGCAAGACAAGCTTTGTTCAAGCATGTCTGACTGTGTAAACAGCCAGTAAATAAAATCGTTAAGGCCATTAACTTCCCTGAAGATTCAGCAATCTTTTTCAGATGTTGCCAAACTTTTTTAATGATCTGACAAAAAAAAGCAAGTATTGGTCAGTGAAACCAGGAACCACTGATTTTCTTGTCTTTAAAAGAAAAAAAAGTGTTAAGGAACAGTCATCTGCTAGACCTCAATCACGTGTTGTTTAATTTTCCACTGAGGACACGGCGAAGTCTAATCAGATTCTTCCAATCGAACAGGAATCACAGGATGAGCATGCAGAAGCAGCAGGTTTCCAATTATCCAGCTGCCAAATCAAATCCACATGCTTCTTGATTAAAAAGCACGTGCCTGCACTTGACGTGGGCCACACAGTAGCAACACACAAATATCCATCATACTGTACACATGAGAGTATTTTACATGCACAAGACCGCTTTTGCCCATTTCTGTTAGCTGTGTTTGTCTCACCTGACCAGGCTGTAGCCCAGCTTCTCCATGTCAGCGGTGTCACTGGGTGTTCTTCTGGCCAGGATACCTCCATGCACTGCAGGATGCAGGGTCTTCACTCTGCCGCCCAGCATCTCTGGATGTCCAGTCAGCTCAGACACATCCCTGACACAAAGCAGAGACTCTGAGAACTTAGAGAAGGCCTCACATGCTGCAGGTATCTACAGTACTGCAGTAGTACAAGTGGACGCCTATGGCTTTGACTTTAAGGGCTAGTGGAGCACCCACCTGACGGCCAGTCCAGCATCCCGCAGTGCTTTGGCTGTGCCCCCTGAGGCCACCAGAGACAGCCCCACACCCACCAGCCTCTTAGCGAAGTCCAGCAGTCCAGTTTTGTCAGAAACACTCAGAAGTGCTGCAAAGACAGACGAGCAGAGATTTAACCCCTGACTTTTTGTCATTTTACAAACGAAGAATAAATGCACGTTTTTAGTGAGGTGGAGCTAACCACGTTGGCTAATGTTAGCCAGTCAGCTAGCAGCCACGACACCGTCACGACACCAAAACTCAGAAAGTTTGCTTCATGCTCAGAGAAACTCTCACCAAGCTCCGAGGAGGCCATGTTCACGGTCACAGTGTTCACAGTGGGAAGCCTGTCTGTACGTCGGCTGGCTCTCTGCTCACGCTTCTCCCAGTTTCACAATTAGCAAACGATACAGAACAAAGCAAAGGAGGCTGAGGCAAAGCTGCAAAGCTGTTCACGGCTTCATCATGCGCTTCAAAACGCCCAACACCCGCCCTTCTGAAGCCGGCCCGCCCCTCACACACAAGCGCACCCAAAAGAGCAAAACGGCGCAGAAAATGCGCATTTACATCAGAAAAACGCAATGAACACAAAATATTACTACAACAACAAGTACTACTACAACTAATAATAATAACTACAAACACTGATCGATAGACAGCAGGGTTTCTAATTACATTTAGATTTATATCTTGAAATGTGAGTCTGTGTAAATTATGAATTTCATATTCATATCACCAGTATAGCAGTAACTGGCTATGTGATTTCACCACATTTCAAAATTACTCTTGCTTATTTTATATGACATCAAAGTGTAATGCTGGATTTGTAAAAGTGTGATCATCAGTTGTGATTTGAGTCAATTTGAGGATGTACCGACAAAATTACAATTATAAGCCGGGGAAGGGTTGCAGTTTGTTGCACTGCTAAGAAGTCCACCTAGACGAGGTGTCATTCTTGATTTTGTCACAAGAGGGCAGACATGGACCTTCTTCGTACACGTGTCAGCATGTTTCTGTTTTTTGCATTTCACATTTATATGTTTTATTTACAAATAATCCTAAGCTTGGCAAAGTTCACTGACATCATACACCTGGTGACATGAGGAGCACTTTCCTCCTAATAATTCTTATAATAACAAGTTCATTCTTGATTTATAGATTTAATTAAAAATATAATATAAAATAAAATAATATACTAATAAATAATATACTACGTATTCTTCTTTTAATAACATTATTAATAATAATAATAATAATGTTACGTTTTAAGAACATTTAACTTTTTGCTGATCAGCATGAGTCTTAGTTGAAGCTATTATAATACAGTATATAAATTAAAGAGCGGTTGGGAGATGTGCCTGAATGAAACAGTACCTATCAGGCTTTATTTTTTTCACCTGATGACTGAAAATTAAAAATTACTCTTCTTCTTCGTCTTCATTTATTTTATTTTTTTTTATATCAAACTCAGGTTTAAAAACATAAAGTAAAAATTGTTTGTTTCCTTGTTGTGACAGCAGGCGTCAACCAGGAAGTTGCTTGTGAAGGCGTCATAAAAGTCACAAAGTTGTTGTGGTTAATATATTCCACAAAACATTGATAGAAACATGAGTGTGATGTTCTACTGCATCAAAACCAGTAAATGTGTGTTAATATGATGTTTCTAGTATTAGAAAAAAAAAGTTCTAAATTGCTTTATCGGCGAACAAAAATATAAACCCATAAACCCAATATAGACCCATATGTTCTGCATATGCCCCGTCAGGGCTCTTCATGTGTGCAGATGCAACCTTTAGAAGTCCCCGCCGCAGATCATAATCACCTCCATCTCACCTTGTCCCAGCACCCTCCTCTGTCACACCATCCCTCTGTGTGTCCTCCTTCACTACACCCATGAACTGCATGGCACACTGTGGTCCTCCTGCCTGGTAGTTCCATCTTCAACATCCTTTGTCCAGTTTATCCACTAATCCCCAAAGATATCTGAACTATCCCAGCCTTGCCTCTCTGGGACAGCTGGACAGCTGGAGACTCATTTCTAATCCTGTCCATGATGGTCACACCAGTGACAATATTAATATCGTCAACTCTGCAAGATCACTCCACCAACATTTCGCTTCCTGTCTACACCGTGGTGGAACAGGCCTTACTTCCCTTGTGTGCAGACCACAAAAATATTCATGGACCAGCTGGGTTTTTCAAGCAAGATATTGCTAACCTCAACCACAACCTTGTTCTCATAACCCAGTAAACCCACGAGTGCTTCTACAGTTCAGACTGGACCTCTACACTGCCCTCTTCTGGATCATGGCATGCCTCGGTCATAAAAGGTGAGCATTCTGAAGGCTGCTCACCGAGGCTGGAAGCTTTGACATCAGAGTATCCAGCTGTCACTGTAAGGGAAGTGTTGTGAGAGTGTGGTTTTATAATTTAATACAGTTAATCAGAAACATGATGATGAGCAGGAAAGAAAAAAAATATGCGCGGAAAATGAGATTTTATTACCATTTAAAAAAAGAAAAGAAAAGCCTTTTCTGGCTTAAATCAGTGATAAAGATTGTCCCAGTCACCCAGAGGACCCAAACACTTAAAAAGAAAACAGGCCTGGGGTCAGTTTACGTCTCCTTGAAAAGTGAGATAACCTTCATTCCTCCTCACACAGACGGACGGCCTCTCCATTGTTACAGAAATCCATCATGATTTTTATTTATTTAGTAAATTTATGACACGAACATTTACACAGGACTGAAATTAAAAAAAACGGTCCCAATCAGCCTTAATTCACCCTACTTTTCCTGCAATAATAAATGACGCTCATGAATACATTCACCCCTAAAACGCCTCTTCAATAAACTTTACTGGCAAAAAAACAAAGAAAAAAGAAAAAAGTGACTTTTTTCGTGCTTTAGAACAGCGTTTTAAGTCGGACAGATGTGGATTTATGGGACCCCGTCGCTCACTGCAGCCTTACTTGTCCATTAGTTAAGTGACAGGACAGGGCCCCAGGAAACCTGCGGCGGTGCGTGTGATTACGTTAAAAGATCGCACAATCTGTTCATATTTACGTAATGAGCCCGGCATTTTGCTGATTGATTAAACTACAGGGTGTAAATATTTTAAGGGCACCATGATTTATAATCCGACAAAGCAAAAAGAAAAAAGAAAAAAAAAAGAAAAAAGAAAGAAAAAAACAGAAGGCCAATTTATTTGTCTAACCATGAAAATGGGGGTTTCTGGTAAACTGCTCTTGACGTCTCGGGGGCTGACTTGAGTGATTCAATAGACAGTGAAAGATTTTTATAGAAAGGGCTCTCTACGCATTATTGGTGAAAATCAGAGAGAGGCAGGGGGGCCCGTCAGCACTTTTTGTTGCCGGAAAGTGACAGCGTTATCAGCGGCGAGTGTAATTTACGCGAGGGGGGAAATTTTTTAATTAACACGCACAGTGTATTCAGATTAAATTAGAGGACAAACAGAATCAATGACCTCCATATATTCCTCCACTGCCTTATCAATTAGCTGTGATTTTGTGTGTGTGTGTGTGTGTGTGTGTGTCCTATGTCAGAGGGCCCTCTGTCATAAAATGGGCCAAATGGCATTCGTCATAGAGCTGACAAGTCACACAACTAAATGAGCTCCTATTGATTCGCGAGATTTTTCATCAGCCAAATTAAAAGCTGCGGTTTGATAGAGGCTCACTCTGCAGGCGTGTTACGTTCACTCCTATTAAATCAAGTCAAAGTTAAACGAAAACTCCTTTGGAGTTAAACACTGGCGAGCTAAAAATAATAAATAAATAAAAAGGGATTTGATGCTGCTTCAGGTTAATCATCAGTTAGATCTAAACCAGATTTGTTAAAGCTCTGACCACGTGTTAAAACTTCCAGTGTATCTTGTGTGCTTCCACCTTTCTTCCTTTCCCCCCCTTCCCTTCGTTATAAAACCTTTGATCTTCTGTGAGGTCTCTGTGAGCAGGGATTTCCGCTGTATTGCTACTGAGAAGGTCCTCGTAGTTTACTGCATGCCTTGCCTTAGAAGCTCTGAAGGTCTTTTTTTTCATGAAGTTGATCCTTCACTGTCACAGAAAATAAAACTTGCATAAATGGCATGAATGCTTATGTATTTGTGCTCGTGTGTTTGACTACGAAGTATAATTTCAAGCTAGACAAATCAAACTAATTCAGTTTAGATTAGACGTTGAGTCGCTTTGTGCTGGCTATATGGATGTGGCAGATAAATAAAATACACAAAGAGTTGCATTTAAAAAAAAGTCTGCTTTTAATCAAAAGGTGGCAATTCCATATTTTGATAATGTGAAGTTTAAAAGATATGCAGATATTCCCAGATGCTGCACTGGGAATATTTCAGCAGAGGTCTCATAACATAGTTTTATGAATATGTTATCAGATTTGTTCCAATAAAGTTTGATGTCAAGGTGATTCTTTGTATTTGATGTCAGCTGTTATTATTCAGGACATTATTTATCCTTCACAAAATATGCATGATTTTCATATTAAAAGTACATTTTTTAACATGTGATGCACTTCAGGGTCTCTTAAGTTGATTATATATAAGACAGAACAGCCAAGAGCCTCATAAGTGTGCTGAAAGCACTGCTAATCACCGCTGCCAGATAAGAATGCATTTAATCACTATATAAATATGTGACCGTGGTCTGAGAGGGGGTTAAGTTTCACCACACTGCATGTCCTCCAGTCTGCTCCTTAATCACAGCCCTTACATGAGGGTCCAATAAAAAGCCTCTTGCGGTTGCACAAACTCATCATGCCGTTGCTCTTGGAAATTAAAATGGGCCTATGTGACCGCTCGCCATCAGGCTTTTGATTGCTTTACTTCCTATTCATTAGCTTAATTATTTGGCCATCAGTAAACCTCACCAAGTAATTAATATCTGAGAGCCTCTGCAGTAAATTAAAACTGTGAAATGAGGCGTAGTTGTGCTTTGTTTTACTACCAGAGGCAGCAGGGATGTGAGCTAATGGGTGGGAGCTGAAAAAGACGCAAACATGAGCAGCTTCGTCTTGGGACTGCTTTTGTAGCCAAGGAGCATTTTCACGGGAGTGAGACGAAGCTGTTTGTGGTTTTTCTTTCTTATGTCAGAGTGGTTATCTAGCACTTTGGTCCAGACTGAAAAACAGATCAAATTTGCATTCTTCTTGCATTCTGGATTAATTTTAGTTGTGCAAACGATTCCCTGATTTTTCAGGCAAAACAAACAAACAAACAAACTCTCCACATGTCTCCATAGGTTCTCTCTGGGTACTCCAGTTTCTTCCCACAGTCTAGATACATGCCTGTTAGGTTGATCTGTGATTATCAATAGTTCTTAGGTGTGAATGTGAGCATAAATGGTTGTCTCTCTCTTTCTCTCTCTGTCTGTGACAGACTGGTGACCTGTCCAGGCTGTACTCCACCTCTCACCCTATGACAGCTGGGGTGAGCTCCAACCTCACCGCAACCCTGAATTGAGTAAGCAAAAGAAAAAGGAGAGTTGGATGATAGCTACAAAGCAAATGGCATGGAGCGAAGGATGAGGACGTGATTGGAAAGTACTTTGGTTTAACTCCTGTTGTTTTTAAATGTGCTATGAAATTAAGATGTAAATTTAAAAAATGATTCATTTTGTGCTTGTGGATCAGTATCCTGTTGTAGGAGCTCTCTGCCTCAAAACATGTTGGTATTCAGAGGCAAAGAAATTGAAATTGAATTTAATAATAGAAAAAGTATATCTTATCCACCCACAGCAGCTGTTCGCAGGAGGATTCTGGCTCATTCAGATGTTGCTTTGCAGACTTCAGCTGGTAATTTATCGATGAGGCATCAGGTAAGCAGCTCCTTCAACGCGCACCACCACCACCCCGTGTGAGCTCAGGCTTCGAGTGCAGATAAGTGATTTCTTTTTCCCGAACTACGTGTTTTTAAAAACAATTCAAATGAAATGTATTTGTCAGTATATACTACATTTCCATCAAAGAAAATGGAAATAATTCACCTCTTTTGTTGCCATTTTCTTTATTTCACAGTTACATCACACAAGTTTGAGATAAATACACGTACGGTTCATCCTTGCAATCATTCGAATAAATTAAGTTAATTTATTTACATGTAAGTGACGACAACCAATTCATAAATATCATCGGGAAAAAAATCTGAATATTCACATTAAATGCACAAATGGAAATGCGCTACATGGAATGTTGTGCAAAGTCTGGGAGCAAAAACATCTGGAACTGCAGCTGTTTCTGAGCCTTTGTCTGTTCTATCAATGGTCACACGGCTTGTGCGCCTCCTGAACCTCATCAAACTGTTTGAATGTGTTACAGTCACTCGTCTTAACATTTATTTCCTCAAAAATGTGTTCACTGAGTGGAGCTCCGGCTGTGAGTGGATGGAGGAAACACAAGTCTCAAAGAGGATGCCTGGCACATTAAAAAAGAGCAAAATTAGGGAAGGAAATTAGCACTTTTTTCCCAGCATGCTGCAGCAATGTAAATCACTTAGTGATAATTGTATTCACAAATAGTTTAAACAGTATACATGTGTCATAATCCTGCATTTGTTTGCGTGTGAGTGTCTGAATGAGTCCAGCAAATGTCCTGATTGGAGGAACCTTCTCAGAGCATACAAGGCGAAGATCTTTAGGTTTGTCCTCTCACAAACACAGACTTTTCTACGTGTGACGTCTCTGAAACACTCAGGTAATTGTCATGTTTGTTTTTTCTTTTTTCTGGATGTGTATTCACAGTCCTGCCCCAATTTTCCTGTCACCCCCACCCACTTCCATCCCATCCAGCTCATCATCAGAGAAAGGGCTGTGGGAGCTGTAGCCAGCTTCATCTTTACGCTGCAAGAAGTCCGTGGTTTGTTGCATCCCAACTCGGTTACCCGCAGAAAGAGAAAAGCCACGCTGGGGCGCCTCCACTACTTCTTCCTCCTCATCCTCTCCCTCTTCCTCCTCTTCTCCGTCCTCCAATTCGAGAGCTATCCTTCGGTCGTCCGGGTTCACAGCTCGTCTGCTCTCACTGGATTTGTCGGAGCCTGTCTTTCCCAAGCTGCGAAGTCTCTCTGCCTCAGACTGGGTGGAGGCAGTGGCCTGCTCCTTTGCCTTCCGGCTGCGCTTCCACTTCATCCTCCGATTTTGGAACCAGATCTTCACCTGTGAAGTGATCACAGTAGAAGATGAACACGTTTAAAAAAAGAAATGCAATCGGGAGTTTGTCTGAACAGAAACAAAGACAAATTTGGTCACAGCTCCGGAAGCGCTCTCTTTTCTGTTTCTTTTTTCTTGGTTAGATCAAAGCTGCTTTATAAAGTTTTAATTTTATTTTATCTTCTTTATTTTTAAGGTGATATTTTTCATATTGCATGTCAGTTTTGGGGAGGATAAAAATACTCATTTTAAAAACAATAAGTGTTATGTTGGGGTTCATGCTGTGGACATCATTAACGACATCACTCTTTATTATCACAAATACTCCCTCCTCGTCCTACCAGAGATATTAGAATTCATAACACTGAAACAATCAGCAACAAATAAATGAAAACAGAAACATAAGGCATGTGAGTCTTACATACACGAATATATGAAGATAGATAAACAATGAACACTGCAAACTGCCACAGATGATCGACATCACAACTTCTCTGGACATGAAAAGCACTTTGCTGGTCAGCTAACTGCCATTTGAAACAAGATAAAATCACTGAATGGAGATACTTTAGTGAAATTTAACATTTAAAGCTCATCTAATAGAGTGCTGCTGGCTGTTTTCATGGTTTTAAAAATAGTTTTGTCTTATTTAAGGCTACAGTAAAAAAAAGAAAAGAAAGATTAAATCTACTGAATGGTTGTATGCTGTTTTTCTATTTTGATTTTGTGGCTCATTTTGTGTCTTTTTTTTCTGTTTACATCATCTAATAAACACACTCCCATAACTCAACCAAGTTATTCTTATTAATCACCCCCGAGGCTTTCCTGGTCAAATAGAGAAAATAAAAACCACATATAAATGTTGTAACTGTAACTACACACATACAGTATGCTGGCATCTGTTGAGCACCGTGTCTGGTCTGTAGCTGTAGTTAGTTTTGACTTTTAAAAGTTGAGAATAATGTACGTCAGGTCAATAAACTTGTTCTGGAGATGTAAAGAGGAGCTCTGCAGTCTCAGGTCTGGCTCACCTGCGTTTCGGTCAGCATGAGTGAAGTGGCCACCTCGAAGCGCTTGGGCCTGGACAGGTATTTGTTAAGCTTGAACTGGTTCTCCAGCTCCAGGAGCTGCTGGCTGGTGAAGGCAGTGCGGGGCCTCCTGCATTTCCCCAACAGGCCTGACTGAGCGCCCGCTGGAAGAGGAACAGCAAAGCTATCAGTTTGTGTGTGGTCTCATGCAAGATGACTATAAGTGCATATTTAAAAACAAAAATCACCTAAAAACAGGATGGGTGAATATGTGAATCTTAATATTATAAAGTTATTTCCCAATTATCTGAATTCATTTAAGGCTCCATCCAGGAATATTTGCTCACTGGCTGCCACCACTCTTATTTATATACTGTAACATCAAGGACATCAGAAGTTCATGGTAATGTTGTGGGTGGGAACAGACGCACATATGCCGGCACTCTCCGGCCATCATTAACTATAATAGCTTTACTCCAGTTTATTGTTGACGGGGGGGACACGGCAGAAGCGGGCGCAGAGGCCATAAAAACACAGGCATGCCATTAACTTAATGAAAATTCAATGAATGCTTTTGGGATTTTATTGATGAACTACAGAACGTTTTAGGTGTTTGTTTATAGTTTCTTCGTCACACAAAGACAGTTTTCATCGGGCTGGCGTTTATGGAGAAATAAATGGGGCAAAATTAAAATATGACAGAGAAGCAGTAAAACAGGGGCCACTGTACTGTGAGGGACGATGTATGACTGCCATTAACGTACAACGTACAACATACAGGACTTAGGTGGATAAAAAAAAGAAGGCGCACAAAGCAAACCGTACCGAAGGCTTTAAATTACGCTGCCAGTGAAATGTATTTATGAAGAATAAATAAAGAAATCAAAATGCTGCCCGTTTTTTTGTCAAATTATTATTAATTATTATTTTTTTTTAATGTAATAAAACTGTGGAGAATAGAAAAAAAAATCAGTGTCAGATTCGTCAGTCGGGTTTGTGATTTAAACATTAAATCAGTACTGTGTGCTTGTTATCATGAAAAAATAAGCAACACACAAAAAACCGAAATGACAACTATTTAGTTACTAATTAAGCATAATAATAATAATAATAATAATAATAATAATAATAATAATAATAATGTAGAAAATAAGAAATTGTGTCAGATTAACTTCTCTTTCAGTGTAACACACAGCTGTCTTAAAAATAAAATAGATTAAAAAAAATAAATTCTCCTGTGAAATATATCTGTTATTTATTTATGTATTTATTTATTTTAAAGTTTGGATTTTTTGGGACCTCTACTTATCTAATGTCATCACACTTACAGCTGTAATCCGGCAGTCGCGGCATCATGAGCCCAGCGCGGATCCAGTGCTCCAGGGGCAGAGATCCAGCCATGGCAGCCGCCTTCAGGTGCTCTGGGTAGCTCTGCGATAGGTGCGTGAAGCCGGTGTACGCGAACGCAGGGTGTTGTCCACCCAGCGCCGATAGTGGGTACATAGGTGCAGGATACATGCCGGGAATCGCTCCCTGAGGCAGCGATGCAAGCCCCGGATGGGGTAGACTGAGGACACTCTGCTTGGGGATTATTCCGGTCTGAAGTTGCGCTCCTCGCGGGGAAGGAGTGTCCGCGCGGCGGCAGGAGACCGGGCTGCCGGCCGGGCTGTCGCTGCTCAGACCGGGTGAAAGGTCTCGACCACACCGGTTGGTCTCATCGGCGAGAAGAGCGTCGATTCTAAAGTTTTTCGATTTCTCCATGATGGCTTCAGCAGCAGAGAGAGAGGGACTGAGGAGTCTTTAGAAAAAAACAAGTCGAGCTCTCTCCAGGTGCGCACCTGTGCCGTGCTCTTTTGTCACAAAATCATAAGCTCTCCTTTCCCCCCTTTAGATAGAAAAACAGCCTGGAAACTGTATATTCGTTTAAAAAACACATTGGCACATTTTTTTCCTCGTTATACTTGTTTGGACTTTATGGCACTCTAACTGACACCCGCATGTGCGCGCGTGCACCGGTTTCTTTAAATTGCGCCTTTATGTCAGTCTGCACCTTCGACTCTCTTGGAAAACTAACCCACAGAGGTATGTTTCCCTCTACATCAACCGTCCTTCTCCACCCCTGGAGGCCGCTGCCAGCTGGGGATTGGCTGGAGCTCGAGCTGCTCTGACGGGCCTCTAATCAGCTAATTACTCGCTCGTTTCTCCCCCCAGAAAGCATTCAGAGTGAGGTAATGTCCAACCCTTGTCCCGCCTGCAAACACCTTCAACTGCATCAAAGCACCGAAGTACATTAGAAGATTGGGCAATTGTATTTTCAGTATCTATCTTACTGCCAGCTCATCGTACTCACCACAGATTGCGGCTACCTGGCTGCCATAAACAAAGAATTATACGCTGCTTTCATTGTCCAGACTAATTATTAGTGCTGCTAATATCCACCACACCTTAGAGACAAATACTGGCCTGTTTTCAACACTAATGTTATTGCTTACCTCTGATTGGTGTGACGTTAGAGACATTGTGTACGGTATTTAAATCATTAGTATTAATGGTTTGTTTCATTCTTATACTAAGGCCATACCGATGCTATTAAAGTTTACGATCAGGAATTGCACACAAACCGTATAAAAGTGTAATGACTTGGCAGAAGAGGCTATAAGTTAATTGGCCCTCTGCTTAATGTGAACTAATGCAGTTTTAAGACTGGAGAAAGCCGGCGTGCATTCGTCTCTCTTCGTCTTTCAGACATGGCACGACAACATCGATAGAAACAGTTTGTCAAAAATATTAAGTCACAGTATAATACTCACACTGAGAATCTGCATGTTCCTGCACCAGAAGGAGAACTTCGATTTCTGATAATGCGACATTTCAGATCTCTATCTAACCCAGCAATAACTATAAATATTGTGATTTTTTTTTCCTGTGCAATTGTGGCTTCTGTAATATTAACAATATAATATTTATATTTATTTGTTTTATGTGTTCCCAAGAATATGTTTTAGGATCCAACATCTTCAAACAAATAACCATCTTTTCCTGATGTCACAATATTACATTTTCCACATAAAAGCACGCGTGGGCCTTTGTGTGAGTCATTCCGTTGATGTGAACAAAAACACCACCTCTTTTGAGGACACCCCCTTCTTAAATTTGTAAAATTGTGTGCACATATGTGTACGGGTGTAGTTGACCTCCAGGAAATTGCAGGTCCGCCCACTTCTCACTCTCTCTTTCTCCTTTGCCAGTATTGCTGCTGTGTCTCTCATCCTCAGCTCTCTCTCTCTCTATCAGGCAGATTGCTGTCTGTCTCCGGGGCTGATATAGAGGTAATTTGCTCCTGGATAATCAGTCCTACCTTCTGCCTGTTTCTCGCAACCTCTCCCCTCTGCAAAAGCCTCCTTTCTTTTGCCTTTATGATTTGAAAGTCATTTAAATAGCCAGGCCACCGCTAAATCTGTCACTTGGGCCTGCCAGCAGAGGTCCACGAGTTAAATTGAATCAGCGCCTGCTTCCAGTGTCCGCTGCCTTCTTCTGACGATGGGCTTGTTTTCCCCCTGAAAAGATGAAATCTTGCTGTAGTCTATATGTGCATAAGTCCTGCTAATCCTAAATAAGTCCATAACTGAATATAACAGCTGGATCAGCAGCTTTAAAAATTTGTAATACAAAGTTTTTAAAGCTTGTTAATGAAGTTTGTTAATGAAGAGAAGACTGATTAATATAAAAATCTACAGACAGAACAGCTGGAGTCAGTGTAACTGGGATGGGGTCTAAAGAACTTTAATGGTTTAGAAGAAGAAGCTGTTGAGGTTAGCTCAGCAATTTCTAAAGTGTCTGTTTGATGATATAAATATGAATGTTGGAGAGAATGCTAGAATTGCAAGAAGCGCATGAATTTAATACTAGAAAAAATTAAAACAAAACCCCAATGATTCATTGAGGTTTCCAGGGATTTGTTCATGCGCAGCTCCCCTAAGGTCCCACCAAAGGGTTTCAATCAGGTCGAGGTCTTTGGCCCGGACTTTGACTGGGCCATTGCGAAACTTTGATTCTTTTCTTTTTTGGGCGATCTGTTGTAGATTTGCTGCTGTGACTGGGGTCACTGTCCTCTTGCATGGCATTCACATTTTATTGTAGAATACTCTAGATTAAGACTCTGTGGTTGGCTCAGAGACTGAAAGGAGTCCAGGCCTCGTGGCTTCAAAACAAGCCTCAATTGTCACCCCTCCATCACTGTATTTGACAGTTGTATGAGATAATTTGCTAAGGTCTGTAGAGTTTGAAATGTAGCTCTTGGGTTTCTTGCAGTTTCAAGCACTGATTTCAAGCACTCATTCTTGGCTGCAGATTTTAGTATTTAGCTTACTGTGCTGAAGTATATAGTCACAGAGCTTCTCGCAAAGCTGATGACTCCTTATTTGGTTACTTTAAAACTATAAACAGTAGATATAGTAATGTGATCTGTCTAGTGATTAGTTATGGGCAAACCTCTCAGAGGTCAAAACTAAGTAAAATGTAGGACAATGGGAATAGCATGATAGCTTAATTACATTGTTGTTAAAAATGAAGTCAGTAAGAGCAAACATTACTCCAGGTTGCAGTTTATCAGGTGAAATATCTGACAGCAGGTGTAGCTGAAAGTGTTTTATTTTAATGTGGTGGAAGGCTTAATAATGAATGTTTTCTGATTTAAACTCTCATTACTTCCTTTCTCTTCTTACCTTGTGACACATGTCCTCACATGCACATGCCCCCTTGAACTTTTAGTGGAACTCTCCAAAAGCAGTGCACACCCTTCTCTCTATGAGAGGACAATTGGTTCAAAGGAGCCGCGGGCCTTTGACTACAAAGCCAGAGTTTATCGACGAGTTATGCGTCAGTAAACCTAGCGGCTAACAGGAGTTTACTGAAACATTAAAGAGCTTATCAGCAATTACAGGCGTATTTTTCAATCATTACCACAGCTCTGAGACAGCTTGCCCTGTCCTTAAACTAATTCAGGTGTGCTCTTGTTCTATCTGCGTGCTGGCCCAGTCATTACGTTATTCAGCTCCACTGGGTCAGTGATTCTTGGCAGTTTGAGCTATTGATAAGATCATGCCCGCTGCTGATAGAGCAGAACAGAGAAAGTTCAGGAGCTTCTATAGCTCGTCAGAAGAACACAGAACATATAAAGACATCAGCAATGCAATGTAACGGACATTGATTCGCTGTCACTGATACAATATCCAGGCACGGTGATTGATCCTAATCCAGCTTACTTTGATTGTGTGTGCACATTCCTGTGTCTGCCCTCTCTTCAGGCATGTTGTGACACACAAAGCTTTCAGGGACACTGTTGACCAACACCACCTTTCCCACCAGGCCTGGAGTACAACAGCTGGACTACTGCTGTGATAAATGATTGTGGCGCACAATGGGCTTACTGTGAAGTGAAAATCAGCTCTCCATAGCTCTGGTAATAAGACTAATTCCCACAGCTTTAAAGACAGATGATAAATCAGCTCACTTTTCTGCCAGACCTTGAGACCAAAATTAATGTTGTCTCATTAAGGAGATAAAAGTAATTTATTACTTTTACTTCTCCTCCCAGTCTCTGTATCCTGTCCCCCTTCATTTATTAACCAATATTGAGCTTTGCCATATGACATCTAGCCCGTTGGATGTGAATCTCCTGTTGTCTGTCTTTGCTACTTTGTCCCCTCCCTCTCCTCTCTCTCTTTCATCAGGCCTGCATTAGCATGTTTATGAGCTTCTGGCAGAGAGATAACACAGGTGTTTGCCGAGCCTGGAATGCACTGCAATTAAAAAAACTTTGAACTTTTGGATGTTTCTGTGTGAAAGCTTTGTTTTTAATGCAAACTAGTGTACACTTTATATGATATCATTAGGACACGAGTACAAGAAGCCAGAGGTGTGGACTCGAGTCACATGACTTGGACTCGAGTCATTAATTTTATGACTTTAGACTTGACTTGAAAAATTGTTCCAAGACTTGTGACTTGACTTGGACTTGAACCTGGTTACTTGAAAAGACTTGATATTTTACCCCAAATCTAAAATTTAACACACATAGTATATTAAAAAAAACGTGAGCACCATTAATTCAGTTCATTCGTTCCTTCTTACCACACTCGGTATGTGTGTGTGCGTTATTATAGAGGTGCAATTTCAAAATTTGTGTATATTTTGTAAGTTCACTTGTTTCATCAGGTGTTGAGATAAAAGCAGATTTAAAAAAGAACACATGATCTATTATTTACATTTAACTTTGAATT
>VVHJ01048548.1:0-11312 GCA_015107715.1 Tylochromis polylepis | reverse complement strand
AGCACATGATCTATTATTTACATTTAACATATAATTGCAACTTTTTTTTTTTAAAGACTCGAAAAGACTTGAAATTCAAAGTTTTGGACTTGGGCCTTGACTTGAGAGTTGTACGTCTTGACTTGAGACTTGACTCTGACTTGAGGAGAAAGACTTGAGACTTACTCGAGAAACAATGCAAAACAATGACTTGGTCCCACCTCTGCAAGAAGCCAAGGATCACATCCACTGCTGGCACCAAAAGTGCAAAGTGACCGTCACTGGAAAGCTAGCAGGACAGGTGTGTGTGAGGTACTTCCTGCTCGGAAAACCAGGAAATTTCACCAATTCTCCAAATGTGTGATGTGTGACAGCAAAACTGCTGACAATGACAGAAACCTATTGAAATAGTAACGTTTTCTTTATTAATGTATCCAACATAAAATCTTTATTATAAGCTAGGTTTGCTGTTAGCCAAATTTACATTACTCATGTTAGTTTGCTAGTGAAACTTTTTAACAGCATTAGCCAAACTCCTGACTAATGCTAACTTAGTCAGTGGCAATACAGACCAACATCATTATGAAGATGTATAAAAAAAACCCCATGGGGATATCAGAGCATGGCAAGAATTGTGCTTTCATTAATCACACAAAGGGACCTAAAATATTTAATGTGACGGCACGCAGAGGTTTGTTTTGAGGCCTTGAATGTGTGGCAGTCCCCGATATGTTTTTTTTAGCCCAAAATCACCATAATTTGGTTATATTATGTAGCATTATCAGCTAGCTGAAGCAAGTTTTGTTAAAACAGCACATTCATAGACACAACTGGAGTCCAGACTTCTTGAATTGTCACCAGTAGGAAAATTAGCCCTGTTATTTCTCTGATAAGTGCATTAAAATGCTCTCAATGGTACCAATACCACAGTTCAGAGGTTATATAAAATGAGATTAAGAACTGTGGACAACTAGTGGCTTAAATCCTGACCTTAAGCCCTAAAATAATTTAACCCAGGGAGTTATAAGGCCGTAAATTCTTCCACTGTACATTTGTAGATTTTTAACACAGTTATTGACCAGATTTTGAAGATCCTCAAGTAGCCATTAGCAGAACTACATCTTTTAGCACTTCCACATTTGCTTAAAATGTTCAGCGTCAGAGGTTGCTGTTAAGCTCACACTGAGAAGACAGAGCTACGTTAACTATGACAGGAGCAAAGGATGAAAGGGATCAACAAAGTCTGCATAAGTGGAAGGCTGGGGTGGATGCCAAGCTTTGCTTCATGTTTCCAGCTGACAGTATGCCATCACCATCACTGTTCCATAACAAAATACTTATTTTTAACCCACACTTTTCCTAAACTGAACCATTACTTTAAGGCCTGAGGTCTGGGTTATGATCAAAACTAGTTTATACAGAAATTTTTCCAGAGGTCACTGTTTTCCAGAGGGCAACACATTGATAAGATTGTGATTTGAGATGAATCACAGTGCAATTACTGGCTCTGCTCTCACCATTGCACAGCTGACCAATCACAGCACTATCAGGTTGAGAAAAGTGGGAATGCAATCACATTCAATCCACTGTTAGAAGCTACCACCCATCTGGAACTGGATAATGAAAAATCTCCATATTTAGAAATAACCAGTCTACAAGAGGCCTTAACTATATGGACCATAGATTAATATGATTTGACATGTGATAGCTCTAACACCATGATCTGGCTTTTAGGTTAGGTAGCACCTTTTGAGCACCACATATGCAAAATGTGCATGTAAAGATCTCTAAAAAAAAAGATAATAATAATTATAACCTGATCTGAATAGCCCCTTTGCACCATTCCAGTTTGATCTTAGGTGATTAATGGCTTAAAAATGTGGAGATATCTGATAAAACAACAAGAGTTGTTGGCTTTAGAGCTTAATTCGTGAAGAGTCTGATTCGGGGAATTCCAACCTTACGACGCTCCAGTCTGTTTCCTTGCTCACCTGTGTCATTATTCCACAACGAAAAACAAAGCTTCCTTTCACATTATCCGGTCCAGTGTGACTTTTATGGCCATTTAATGGGTTGTTCCATCTAACAGCCCCATGTTTTACTGTCACCCATACAAGGGCCCCATTGTGCATAGATATAGGCGATAGGAGATAAAGTCACCTTATCAGCCACAACAAGACATCATTACTTTCACCCTGTTATCTCACCGGCCCTCTCCGCCATGCATTATTGGGCCACTTATGAGGATATTCAGCTTTGAAGATCTCCGTCAGCTGGCGGTTTGTGCTTTTGGTTTTCTGCCTCTACAGATCAATTCAGTTTCAACTATGTTATAAATTTTTGTGTCTTTACCACCACTGTAAGTGATTCTTTGTTGTCTAAAGTGACATATAAATCTACATCTAATTGCTCCTTTAGAGATGCAGCTCATTGCTCGTGATAGCAATTCTTCTGCCATTCTTTCTGCTGTGAGGAAGCTGCCTGCTGCAATTAACAATCAGGTAATAGCTTCTTATTGCCCAATTTACATGTTAACTGTAACCAAAGGTTATTGAAAGTGAAGCACAGAAGAGCAGCGGGAGATATGAGAGCAACATACAGGATACTGAAGGTTTTTTCATTTGCAGAAAATGTATTTGAAATATACTAAAAATATTAAGTTGACTCGTTTTTGTTTTTTTTTACTTATCAAGCTCTTTTTTTTGTTTCGGTAATCTGCAGGATATTAAGTAGTAATTCTACTGTTCATCTCTCAGCTGTTAAACTATTTGTAAATTCCAGAGTCCTATAAACCACCAACAGCCATAAGAGACCCTACACCATGTTTGACAGAGGGGTTGCTATTTTTCTCAGTCAGTCTGATTTTCTCCACAAAATTGGCCATAGGATTGGAAGTCCCCAATTCAGACTCTTTTCATCAGATAAATGGGAGTTTATTGATGTTTTTATCTTTCTGTGAAACTTAGTTCCACTAATCTACTTGTTTATTCTTATATATTTTTGTGAAGAACAATGGGGACTTTCTTTTTAAGCTTTCTCAACTGAATCAGTTATAATGTGTGAACTCTGTGCACAAATGTAACCGTAAGGTACCAGCAATGGGTCACGTGCACCATTACTTTTGAACTCTCAAAGTTTGGACAGTATGTTTATATCTCAGTCAAGTTAAATGTGAGATTTGGTGTTGTAATATAGTGCCCATAAGTTAATTTCATATTGATTGGTGCAAGTGTACACCTGCACAACCTCAACATGCAGACTAACACAGAGCAAGAGAAGAAGAGAGATTAAAAGTTCAGATGTGAGCAGTTGTGTTGTTGCTGTCCAATAGCTTTTTCATCATGCTGTGAGGACAGTTCAGGGCGTTTGTACTGAAAGTTCTTCGCTAGGCACAACAGGACGTTACATTAGAACTCCACCCTGACATTAAAAACATTTTGGAAAGAGGTTGTATGTGTGAGAAGTCTGTGTCAAAAGAAATTTCACATGACCCAAACCTATATTTTTTTCTGGTTTGCATATGGAAGAACAGAATTCGAATGAAAATGAACAAACATGAATTACTGTCACCTTTTCAGGGCAGGCCCCTTTTCAGATCAATTTATGAGCTTGAATATTCAATTTTTCCATCCATCCATTTATTTTTCCATTTATTTATTGCAGACAGCATGATGGCGTGGTGGTTCGAACTGCTGCCTTGCAGCATGAGAATGGTTGCCTGTTATTATGTGTTATTGTCAGATTGGTGACCTATGCAGGGTGTACCCTGCATCTCGCTCTATGGTAGCTGGGAAAGGCTCCAGTGCCCCCCATGACCCTGATAAGGACAAGCAGAAGAGAATGGATGGATGGAGACTTCCTTTTGACAAACAAGTAGACTGTCCATCCATCCTCTTCTCCAATTCAGGGTTACAGGAAGGCTGGAGGTTATCTCAACAGTCATAGTATAAAAGACAAAGTACATCCTGGAAAGATCACCAGTCTGTTGCAGGGCCAACTCAGAGAGACACACAACCATTCGCACTCACGGTCAATGTAGAATCACCTAACCACATGCAGCCTGGGAGGAAGTTGGAGAGAAAATGCTCCACACAGAAAAACTAAAGGCAGGGCCCCAGACTAGATTTGAACCCAGGACCTTCTCTCTGTTGCTGAGGCCACACTACGCTCCTTGTTGTTTTCTTTTGCTCTTTCAATTTTGACTGGTGGGTCATGCCAGATCCAGGCCATTGCTAATAATGATACTCAACATGAAGACCTATGTTAAAATCCCATATGCAAGTGGCAGAATGGTATGCCCCATGGAGCGATCTAAATAAAGCACTGTGGTGCAGAGGTACACATGGAGACGGCCTTGAAGGAAATAGAGGCCAGGTGTGATTTTTGCTATTTCATAAGCATGCATACTAAGTTTTTGAATACTCTGTGTGACCTGGACAACAAATTAGATCCTGCATGGGGGCAAAGTTTTAAGTAAATGCATCTCTGTCGACTAATGCTAGGAGAGTCACCTCCCAACACACGATTTCTGAGGAGAAAGTCAATATTTCAAAAAGTGAAATGAATTGACTGGTCACTTTTGACTGGTCAATAGATCTATTAGACTATTGACTTTGTCAATTGGCTAACAGCTCACTATTAAGATTGACCAATCTTTGAAATTGAAGTAGAAGTAAATCACAGCAGTAAGGTGTATTTTAACGGCTCCGAATTGATCAAAATGTTTTAGAGGCGTGACAAAGAATGGTCAGCAGCACAGGCCTGATGAATTGGTAGTCAAAATACTCCCATAAATTCCCAATTGACCGATCTCTATAAATTTAGCTTAAAATACAAGATTAGATAAAAAATTGAAATCAGAAATACCTACATTAGCTTTATCCCTTTTTGACTTTGAGTAACTTTTCATTCAAACCAAACACTTTCCCTGTTAATCTTAAGTTTGATTCTTGACAAACACAATAACCTAGGGAGCAAGTAAAGTGGTTTAAATACAAACATCTGCGTGTGTGCGTGTGTGCGCCTCGTTGACTCATCTCTCCTTCACTCTTTGTACTTCAAATTTGTCGTATTTACTGCCCAAAGGTTAGAGAGGTGAATAGGTGGCCCGTCCTCCCAGTAAATTACACATGCTCAATATTTAAGGTAGGCTAAATAACTTTTACACAGCCTGTCACAAATAACTGGAGACTCTTTGCTTTTGAGTCAATATGTAGGATAGTTAGAATTTAGCATACCATTTTTCCTCTGCCATTGCAAGGTCAACATACTATAGATGCCAAATTTTTAGGAATGTTTGTGGAGAGGTCAAAGACAGGTCAAAGACAGGCCAAAGAAGAACTGTTCATTTACTTTTGAGCGCCTGTGAAAGGAGGTCTAGACAAAAATTGCTGTAACTCCTAAACACTTAATGCAATTTTCATAATCCCCTTGAATTAAAGCTGAAAGTCTGCACTTCAATCACATCTTGATTGTTTGATTTAAAATCCACTATGGTGGTTTGGACGCAAAATTACAAAATTTACTTTTGGCCAACAAATTATGGACCTAACTGTCCCACTGGTTGCTGGTTAAATTTTTAGAAAAGATTACTTCAGATTGTTTCCTATGTTTCACTCTTTATGATTCTATCTCATGTAAGTATTTAAGTTGTATTTTGGCAACTTGTGGTGTAAATTTTAAATTCAGTTGTTTGTGTGCTGATTTATTTAAATTCTAAAAATGATTCTGGGAAATGAAAATGTACCATATTTACATTTCAATATCTCATGTTTATTGACATTTGGTTTTGTACAAATACGCTTATGAGATTAGTACTGTTTGTTATATACTGTTTGCTCTTGGTGTACTGACGTGTTGCGTTTCGGGAAATGTACCGAGCTGGGACTAGCTCAGTGTGTGAACTAATTGAAATAGTAACTGCCTGGTCTGTTAGAGGTTCTGACCTAATGAGAGGATGAAATTTGTCTTCTGCTTCGTCTCACAGTGTGTCTCGAAGCAAAGGTTAGTCTACAATTAAAGGATTCGTTGCGTCTCACGCTGAGGCTCACACCATACTCTTCACATACCTTTGGAGTGTTATTAAAGCTTTGCCAGGTTATTGTGGCAGTGAGTTACAATGCACAGCACAGAAACTTGAAAGTGACAGCTAAATAAAATTCTAAAATCATTACTTTAATTATCTAGGTGTATATTATTAGGCTTTATGGCAGGATTTATGCTAAGTTATGGTATATTTTTTAATCAATATACAAATCGAAATATGCATTCAACTATGACTTAGTTAAGAAGTTTGAGCATATAACTAAAAGTCTTCATTTGCCAGCTTGCAAAGTGTTGGTCAGTTGTGTATGTCAAACATTTTAAGAGAACCAGGCTAACTTTCATCCAATTTCATCTGTCATGCTGAACTAGGCTAAATGGCTTCTGGAGATAGCCAGTGAAAGGTTTATCCCCTTAACCCGTAGTGTATCATATTTATATGATATACAAGCAGTTTTTGAGACTCCTGCATCATCAGTCTGATTTTTTCTTCTCTGAAAAACCTAAGTAAATTGCAAATTATGTGTTTAGAAATAAATTGCCAAAAATCCCTGATGTAGCAAATATGATAAATTAAATCTCATATATACAAATTAATATTTAATGCATTTTTTTCAGAATTTGTCATAAAGTTCAGTAAACACTCTACTTTCACTATTTCAGGTTTCAGGTTTTAAAGATTTAGACATGATAATGTGTCTTCTTCCAGCTGAATGCTCATATCATTTTTATTTATTTTTTATTCCTTCTGACATACGAAAGCATTTCCACTTTGAAATAGAAACAGTCTTGTGGCATGGCATCAAGTGCCAAACATTCAACTTTTGCATTTAGGCCACTAGATTTAAGACTGAATAGAAATATAAATCCATTATGTAACTACATACACTCGCCTCTCCCACTATTAAAAAAACAGTACGGACACACCAACTAATCATTTCAGAACTGCTTTTAATGTCCTTCACTATCGTCCTGTTTTCTTGCAAAAACTCCCTTTCCTGCACTCTTCCCTATCCTCCGCCTCCCACAGGCTGTGTGCTTGATCTTGCAACACAGTTGTATCGAAATAAATTCTTCCATTAGGTACTTTCTATTCTGCCATGAGCGGAACCACACTAAGCTATTATTGGACACAGTCTTTGCTTTGAATAAGATTTAAGAAAAAACACAATGACAGCCTTTTACACAATCCTATTCATTCACTGAGGTGTGTTGACTTTATTAATGGCACCAAACTAGTAATCACCCAGTCTGTAATTTGACAGGTAGTGTCAAGGACACTTTTCAAATTGATGTTTTTTTACTCCTGAAAAACCTGATGAAATCTTAATGACTGTCAGAAGTTACATATTCAACGATTTCAGTTCAATTTCAGTTTAGTTTTAATTATGCAGCACCAAATCACAACAATGTGCTTTATATGGTAAGGTAAAGATCCTACAATAACACAGAGAAGACCCCAACAATCAGACCACTCCCTGTGAGCAAGCACTGTGCAGCAGTAGGGAGGAAAAACTCCCTTTTAAGAGGAAAAAACTTATGGTAGGCTCAGAGAGGGGCAGCCATCTGCCACGAACGGTTGGGGGTGATAGAAGGAAGACAGGACAAAAGACTAACTGTGAATGAGAGCCAGAGATTAATGAAAACTAATGATTATGAATGAGATGAGAGACGAAGTCAGCATTTAAGCATTTTAAGATGTATTCAAGAATTTCCCCATAATCTTAGATTTGTTTCTCTTAACAGTCTATTTTATAGTAAAACCAGTGACGCTCATCATAAAGGAGTATGAGCAAGGTAACAAGGTCAGTCAGGACAACATGATGAAGCAGATGCAATTTCAGTTCGGTATGCTAGCATGCATGCTAAACCCTTAAATAAAATGTGATTAGAATTATATTTGGTCATAAGCATAATAAATGGATTATTTTAAATATGACCTAAGGTTGGTGGTAGATTGAAAGTCAGAGGAAATTCAAACAATCTCAGAAATACAAGACCATAATTACAGAACCCTGACCATCCATTCAACAGGAGCTGAGCTGTTTCACTGGAGGAGAAGATGTAAACATCTTAGAGCCACATGAAACAGTTAGGAGACAAAGGCTGACCTAGAAGTAGCAACTTGCCTCTGACCTTTTGGGTATTAATAGCCAGATTTAGCGTAAACTGGGTTTTGATGTTGTAAGACGTGGGATCTAGTGACTGACCCTGTTGAATATGTTTTTGGGAGATCCTTTCTCAAGGTGCAAAACACAGAGAATTTTTTAAATCATGTGCACAAACTAATTTCCTAACATTTGTGACACACAACTTACTGCTAACTGCACAGATATTTAAGGAGGAAAATTTTTTTTTTAACCAAGCCTATGAGCACTATTTGGGGATTGTACTCACATGCTGCTTGCCCTGTTTAGTAAATCTGGCCCTTAATTCTTAATTCTACAACATAATGGTGAGAAATTTGTCATAACTGACCCATCAGTTCTTAGGTTATGGGCAAAATATTTTTGTGAAGTTATTAACAAGATTATAATTAGTTTTTGATTCTGACTCCACACATGTGCCTAACTTATTAGATAAACAGAAGGAAGCCATCCACAATCCGGAGAGTTCGAGGACACTCTAAAGGTTCTGGAAATGCATCAGAAGAGCATTAAGTAGCTTTAAACAACATCCAGGCTTGTAAAAAATTTGCTGTCTGATTAACATTTAGTAAATCCACTTAAGTGTCTGCAAATCCAGCAGGCATACAAACTGGGGTTACCACTGACCAACCCTTCACTAACACACTAAGATGAAAGGCTGAGCATATTAACTTAAGCGTAAAGATTGATTGAAATTTAAAATCTGGTTTCAATAGGATCCAAACACAAAACAGGTCATTGCTTAGGTGAACGCAGTGTTTGGGCTACATGCTATTTCGATATTTGTATCATCACTCATTTTTGTTTGTATCACACAGGCCTTAGTCATTGCCTCTCTACAGCACAGGTGTTTGTATATGTACGTGTGTGTTTGCATGTGTGTGTGTGTACAAATGTGACTGATCCCATTTATCAGGCCAGTTAACCCTTGGCAGCAAATAGTAATTCGGAGCAGGACACCAGAGGGGGATGCAGGCACTTGTTCTAATTAAATCCCCCCTTCCTTACCCACCCACACCTATGCTGACTGCGTCCCTTCCTCCGGCAGCAGAGACACTGACCTTCCAACCCTGCCTTCCCTTCCCTCCTACCTAAGCGCTGCAAACTGCAAAGTGACACGAAAATGGTTTTCTGTTCTAAAAAAAGTGTTTGTATCTCTAACTTCAATGTCTCTTACTTATGGAAAAAAGAAAAAAAAAGAAAAAAAAACATTATAAACAACTAATCTGAATTAAAAACTTAGTGGGGAAGAAAAAAAGAATCACTTTTAGCGACAACAAACCCGGTGGTCAAAGCAGGGTCATGGAGGACAACCATTTGCCTCGAGTGGTTGAAGTGAGGAGGGGAAGGAGAGAGAAAAGCAAAGCTCTGAAATACAAAAAACAACAAACACTGAGCAGGTTGGTCAGGCCACTACCTGCAGATAAACATGCAACTCCCGTCCACAGACATCTGCAGAAATGTGCAGTGAGAGAGAGGACAAAACCATACTTGATTACATGCAGTTGTGGCTTGTAAAGGCATGTGGAGTGTAAGGCAGATGGACGAGCTGGCAACGCTTAGAATAAAAGGATATTATTATCCTTATTGTGATCTGTAAGTGAATGAGTTTTTTTGTTGTTGTAATAAACATACTTTCCCAGGAGCGTTTGGCTAATTGACATATGATGATGATGATAGTTTTCTCCTTTCAGCTATGTATACTTTCACTCTGAACTGTTGACCTTTTCTAATCCAGCCCCTCTTTCAGGTTGAGTGACATATTATCTAAATAATGACTCAGAACAAATGTGTCCTTCCTCCACTTGTGAAGTAACGACAGCGAATAGTGGCATTAATGTGAATAAGTGTTTGCACTGGCATGATGGTGTACAGCTGGCTTTTGTGTGGCATGCTTTGTTCAAAAGAGGGTTAAAAGCAGGGTAATCTGTCTGGCTGACAGCATCAAAGCGGCTGGGATCACTAATAGTGACAGTCCCAGGCTGAGGCGTAGCCGCAACGGCTCCACTCAACTGTTTGTGAAGGCTAAACTTGCATGTCCGCATGTAGGCACAGGTACTGACATTTGAAGGTGCACAGAAATGAGCACAGGTTAGCAGAACAACTGCAGCCTCAGCTGTTTTAACTACATATTGTAAGACTAACAGAGATGATGGATTCCTGGCTCAACTTGAGGCTTTTGTAATTACTTTTTATTACATTTCCTTATTAAATTACTTATCCATGTTACTGTAAATTATTGCCCTAATAGTAAATGTTTTCTGTGCATTGCAAGAATGGCTTGCCTCTGTAACAACACTTAATCCTTTGCTGTGCTATAACTATCAAAGCTGCTTTCAAACTGATGTGCTCCATTTGATCAGCTTGTGCCTGTGTACGAGCTAACTAGTAACTAGCTTTTGAGTCTGTACACAACCACAGTGGATTTTTAAATCAAACATTCCAACTGTGTTTGAAGTCCCAAGAGATGGTGATGAAAGTGAGGGAGGCCATTATTAGGCTTAAAAAACAAACAAACAGCAAACACCTAATACACCTAAAAGACTGTAAAAATAACTTAAAGGGTGGCCAAATGAACAACCTGGTACTTTCTAAAAAGAAGGAATATACTGGCCATCTCTGGCACACCAAAGACCTGGAAGATAACTCAAGTTGCTGATTGCAAAAATCTTTCTTTCTTTAAGAAAAACCAAATCAAAAAATCTCCCAATGAGGCAATGTGCATCAAAACAGACTGATGTAACCAAGATCAATTTGGACCAGAATGATGGGATGTGAAAAAAAGAAAAGTATGGAGAGGAGAGAAACAGCTCATTATTGTCTAAAAACTGGATTTAGAAGACCTTTCTTCACTGTGCACTTTACCCTGTTGGATACTGGACGTTGGGGAACTTTGTGACTTTGGATGCAGTTAGTACCTCCTCTTTCGATGTGCATCCCCTGTAGTGCTCGAGTGGACGTTATCCTTTTGGATTCAGTAAAGGTTAAATCTTGTGTATAATTATTTAATCTTTTTAATGGTTCAAAATAATCTTTATATTTAAAGTTCTGCTAGTTTGTCTAATTAGTATTTAGAAATGGCTAAAATGGCTGTAACTCCCACACAGTTAATGCAAACATTTTGTAAAACCCCTTAAATTACCC